>JBBPFP010976611.1:0-14188 GCA_037974795.1 Kaempferia galanga | reverse complement strand
AAAGTGGGAAAACTCCTTGACAGATAAGGATAAAAAATAATCCACTAATTAAATAAGAGAGAATATATATATATATATATATATATTGTTCTCCTTAATCACTATGTGCAAGTGATAAAATAAGTAGTAGGCTATTAGATTGAAACAAAACAATAATGCCTTAATCTAGAGGTGCACTATTGTTTTTTATCTTCAAAATCAAGGCAAATCTAAAAACCAATCTCTTTCTCTAATAATCTTTGATGGTCGTAATCGCTTCTAGTGATCTATTCACAGACCACTGAATCATCTCAAACTCTAGAACATTCTTTGAGGAAAATAGTCTTGAAACCCTCTAAAACTCCCTTGGGATTGTCCTTGTGTATGAATCGTGCATTAGTTGTGTTTACATGTGGGTTGTAGTTGACAACATCTTGTGATTTTTCTCTCTCATGTATTTGCATGGGAGAAGTTGGGAAAAAGGATCCCCTTTCATGTCATTAATATGTTTTGATACATGGACATCCTACTGAGATCAACAACACTCATAGTATCATATAATCTACATTCTCATTCTACATAAAACTCAAAACTTGAAGACACATCTTAACTATACTATTTCCTTGCAAGCCTTAGTCGTTGCAATATATTGTGATCTCAATAATGAATCATAGTTTTTCAACAAGATACCTCTTCCCTTGCAAAAATAAATAAATATCTTAAAGTGAACTTCCACCCATCTAAGTCTACAATCATTTCTGAATCAGTGGTAGTGCTCAAGAACTATTTTTAACACCCTTAAAGAATAACGCTAAGTCTAATGTGTCTCTCAGGTACCTAAAGATCCATTCAATTGTGATCCAATGCATCTTTGCAGAAATGAGAGAAATTTCTCACAACTCTAACTGCATATCTAAGCATTGGTATGGTACTAACCATAGCATAAGTGATCAAATTGCAAAGGAACATGAAACTTTTCCCTTTTTTGCCTCTGAGATGGACTAATTGCTTTGGTTAGTTTGAAGTGACTAGCTAGGAAAGTATAGATTGCTTTACCTCCTTCATGTTCAACTAATTTAGTACACGTTCTACCTACCTCTCTTGTAGAAGTCACAACTACCTAACCTTTTTATCTCGAGCAATTTGTATACTTGCCATGTGTTTGATCGATGTCAGATTCTTCATATTGAATGATCAAGCTTACTCTCTTCAACTAGCCAATCACGGCCTATAATCAACACACAAGCAGCATAGGCCAATAAAATAATGAAGTCACCTTGCATAAATAATCTAAGGTATATATATATATAGATGGATTAATATTTGCTCTATGTTAGTCCAAGTTTGAGCACACAAGAATTGAACTTCTTATAGCACTACCTGGAAGCTTGCTTTAGACAATACATGTTATTTTTAACCCTACAAATCATGTTGCTTCATTGAACCTCAAATCTGCTCCATGTAGATCTCCTCAGTGTTATCATGTAGGAATACAATCTTTACATCAAGCTACTGAAGCTCAAGATTCAAGGTGGCCACTAGACCCAATATTTTTAGAATCAATTTCACCTTAACAACAGGAGAGAATACTTTTATCATAGTTGATATTCTTGTAGTTACTAGAACTTTGTATCTGATCAACTTGGTATCTCTTTTCAGCTTGAACAGCCACTTGTTCTTTGAAAGTTTCCCACACAAGCCAACTCAACTCAATTTTATGCATTATATACCTTTACAGATTTCATCTTCTCTTGCACAACTTGTATCCATAGATCTCTATATGTAAAAGATTATTCCTGATAGAAATTCTACCTCCCCCTTCTCGGTATACATGATATACTCTGAATCATTGGATCTAATTGATGGGTGATGATCTTTGATTAAGCTTCCCCTTCTCATTAAGTGCAAGGGTTGTTCCTAGCCTCTTATTCAACATCTTGCTTGGCTCCCCTTTCTGCATCTCATCATCAATACTAATCTGTAATTGCAAATTTTGGAAACACACTATAGCTCCATTTGACGAGGTACTTTATGTAGTAGTCTTCTCCAATGTTGATTTACTATTTTTATTTATTTTTTGCTCAGAACTCCCACTGTAACTTATATTCCTTCAATACATGCTTATAAACCTTGCAACAAAATACCCTCATATATTGACGATTCCTTACTTATCCATGCTCCATGTTGTTAATCTAACTCTTAAAGAACTGATGGGAGTCTATTCAACAAATAAATTGTTTTGAACACTCTCTAGAATGGCTTAAGTAACTTCAACATTTTCAACATATATCTCACCTTTTCTACAGTGATGTACCAGGCTTTGTCAATTCATGTTGAATGCAGTGTGGTTGTAGTATACCTTAACTCTCTTTTATTACCGGAGCAAAGACATTTTAGTTGAGTGTTCGTCTCTCTCAACCTTGGCATGAAAAGCTAAAAGAAATCAAACACTTGGCTCTTTTCATTAGTTTACCTAAGTGTTTCTAGAAGCACAATTTATGAGTGTGATAATGAACTGATTGCCACACATACTCCACCTAAAATATTCAGAGACGCATGAATGCATCAACTCTTTGTCTTCCTCTCAGATCTGGTCCTAAAGGATACTCTTTATCGCTTCCTAAATAGACAACAAAAACTGAAACTCAACTTCTTTCTTTAGCTAGTAAAAATAAAGGATTGGCTATCCATCTTCTTTCAGTCTCTCACAGTGATATGACCCAGTCTCTTGTGACACAAACCCAATGTCGATTACATAAACCAAATTTATAGTTAACTCAACATGAGCTTTATATAATGTGTGGTGATGGCTTTATTAGTTTTCATTACTAAATTGATGTTGAAACTTCTCTTTATCTAGAATTTTATTAACTAAAATTGATTAAACTTCTCTTTATCTGAATCGCTTTATATAATCTGGATCCTGATGACCACTTATTTGCAGAATCTTTGTTTTTGCTTCTTCCCTCGTGCCTTGCAACAGAACTTCGTGACACCTGGTACCCATATATTCCCTTCTCATCTCCTCATTTAACATTTTTCTCTTCATGAGAAGTCAATTAGGTGCTGAATTTGGGTATCCCAATTATCTAGGGAGCTTAGAGGCCACAAGCCATGAACATCATAAAAATCTTGTAGAATTTAATTGATTGATAATGCCCTACATAGTATTCAGATGATCATTGATATTAGTTTCATCCCCTGCATGTTAGAGTCTCTTTATCAGGTATAACTTTTTTTCTTCAATGTTTTTTTGGTACAAAGTCTATCCAACTTTGTCCATACTACATGTGCTTCGGCCTAATCTGCAATGTAGTTGTAGGTGTTCTCATATACAATGTGGCAAAAAAGCGATTCGCTCGCCCCCCGCACCTCTACCAACTCGTCCCTAGGCCAACACGGAAGAGGTAAATCACGGGTGGCTACTAGCCATTAGTGCAAATGATTAAGGCATGGGGGAGGCATGCTCGGGCAGCCCGAGTTTCGACCTCTTGACCTCATGTGGCAACCTCCCATGTCTTAACCATCGCACCGCCCCGAGAGGACATGTGTTCTCATATACAAGTCGCCATATGCAATATATAATTGCTTCAATCATCGTCACTTTTGTCCTTGGACCTTGCTGAATCAATAATATTGGTGCATAATAATTCTTGCAATGAAGTTTTCATCCTCTTCCAAATGTGATAATTGCTTTCATGAAACTTATCGTTTTTTTTATTGTTCACCTCTATTTGAAGAGAAATAAGCTTTTATACCACCTGTTAAGTTGTCAAGTACCTGTACTATTACTGAATGAAATGATGATGCTTTGACATTTAGTTGAAACAATATTGCAGTAGTTTTTCATGAAACAAAAGTACAAGCTCACAAAAATGATTTACATGAAAAAAAAAATCCCTTGAAATAATGGTAAAAGCCCATGACAGAAAAATAAATCACCAATAAATAGGAGAAAGTACATAGTTTTTCTTTAGAATCACTATGAGCAGGGGATATAAATATGAACTAGGCTACCGAATTGGAATTAAAGAAGAATACCACTAACTAAATATGGTTGGCCCGATCAAGCACACTCGGTGGCCTAGTAAACTAGTTGCACAATAGAGCAAGCAAGCAAGGCAATCTAGGTGTGTCAAATTAGTTCGAATGAGCAAGGTGGGTTCGGCAGTTCGTTTGATCCATTTGATGTAGGTAAACTCAGACACCATCGAAGGGCTTGAGGATGAGAGCAGAGGGCTCACAGACAAAGGTAGAGGGTGGAGAGAGGTCCATATTTATTGACGAGGATGGACTTGCATACAAATTTAATAAAATGATCTGAACTCTATTTAAAAGGAAGCTATTTTCCAAAAGAGGTCCATATTTTGTTAACCAATAGAAATTTTATTTAACAATGATTTTACTTCATAGAAAACATCATAAAATCTAAAAACAAAAATATTTTATGTGAAACAAATGGAACCTTAGTTTTAGGCATGAAGTTGCATTATAGTAGTCATTAAAACTAGCCATAATATCATGAGAATTGAAATTTAAGATAACTGAGAATGCATCATATAATGAGTTTTTGTTTTTTTTTCTTTCATCTAAAATGAGTTCAGGCCCTATGTTCAATTTTCTCTAACAATCATTTTGCTATTGCTTGTGTAGAATTGTGAGCATCCTCTAGCTCTACGACAGAGTAAATATGTACGTGTTGGTTTTGTTAGATCAGGTTGGCGCATAAGGAAAGGCAAGCTTTCTCCTGCAACTTTGTTTATCTACTAAGTAACTTGGCTAAAAGATGTACCTGTTCTCCATTTTTCACTAATCCTCTAATGTCTAGGCTTGCTAGTCTATTTCTATTGTCAAGCAGTAACTGCAGAAGTTGGCATCGTAACATAGTTTTGATTCCAAATTCCAAACAATGCAAGGATCAAATCTTTTCCCTTGATCGTCACTATTACAAGTTTTTGAATTGTACTTGCTTCAAGTGATTTTAAGATTCTCAGAATACTGTGTCTAACTTTGGTCAAAAGTTGCAGTGCCTGGTAGGAATTCTTGTGAGATAACCATGATGCATCAGGAAGATGCTGGCATCAACATTGAGGTTGCAAAAGTTGCATTTGCCAATGGAATATGGAATTATGTGATGAAGATGAACAGAGCACTCCGTGAATATTCCTACTCCAGGCCAATTCGATCAACATCATTTGCTACCGTCCAGAGACTCATTAAAATGGTCAGCTTTAGCAATCCAACTTCAAGCTGTTACTTTTTCGTGTCAAAAGAAACTAGCATTTGAATCATCCAAGTCTTTACAATTCCATGCAAGCATAAAAGATGGTTCATGCATTTGTGAAGATTTTCTACATGCTAATGTTCTTTTTGTGCTCAGGTGCCACCAGATTTCGAGATCAATGGTGACACAAACAAAAAGGAAGTTGCTGGGAGATTAGTCAGAATGTTTGGGCAAAAGAAGATGGCTTACGCTTCCAAGAAGAAATCACTGAGGTCTTCAAAGAATTGGATCAAGAATGGGTTTTTGGTTCTTGGTGGCATCTTCTGTCTATCGCGAGGTCGCTCTGCCATTTGCTCTCATCTGGCAGTGGCTTGCATCTTGAAGAAGTTTATGAAATGAAGAAAAGGAGTTAGATCCTAGTTCAGACTCGATCAGACCATTGTCAATCTTATTAACAATGGTAATATCCATAACCTATTCAATGAGTGCTTTCGAAATGAAATGATATCAGCGAGTGAATAGAGCCTTTTGGTGCATTAGGAGCAGAGTGTATTTTTCCCATTAATTCTACAGAAGGAATAAGCATTTGCTAGAAAATAAAATAAAATTTCAAATTATTGAAATTATTAAACTCTAAGAATATTTGTTTCTACTGTATTTTCTTCTTCAAGGAATATTTGTTGTTATTTTTTTTTACTTTATCCGAATTATAGTTTTCTGTCTGCCAACATCTCTAGGTGAAATATGACAATGCACTAAATGCATTATCCGCATTATAGTTTTCTGCCGGCCAACATCTTCAGGTGAAATCTGACAATGCAGTAAATTCATTATCATGTTCAGGTGTGAGCTTGCCAATGCAACAAACGTTCTACAAGGAATTATACAAACGTTCTCAGCCTAGGGAAAAAAAAACTCTCCCCTTTTTGATCAATTACAACTTTTCAATTTACCTACTCACATATAATCATGGGTCCGCTAAAATAACAAATTATACCTTTTACTACCATATAAGGAATTATCCAAATAATTTTCATCGAATGAGTTCATCTGATATCATTTATTTTACTCCTTGTTATGAATCTCATATATTCTCCTGGTTCCCCCATCGTGTAACCGAGTTAGTACTCGGATGGTAGAGTTGCTTTATCAGATAGAAGTCAGTTCCTGTAACATTCATTCTCTTGAGGATTAAATATATTCCCACCTAAGAGACCGCTCGAAATGTGATTTATCTCTTTTTAACTCGCTATGGGCCCGGCCTAAATCACCTATTGCTTCGTATATTCTCCCAGCATTAACGAGTTGTTCAGTTTAATAACATCTGCATGGAAAAGTTCAGTCTCACTGTTTCAGCTTGGCATGTACGAGAAGCTAGTTAAAAGAAAAGTCAAGGAATAATGCTCCAATCTTCATATAAGAATGCAAGGAAATAAATCAAACTCAACAAGGATATCTAGTGTATATTACATAGTTTTAACATGGCCTGATCATATCGACCTTCACAATGAGTAATCTCTTAAGTAAATGAACATCTATCAATCAAGTTTTAGAATGATGGAGAAAGCTGTGAGATAATATCTTGAATGTGTGGCAAATCAAAATTTGACTGGAAAAACTCCCAAAAGTCTTTTTTTCATTTTAGACAAACAAAAAGATTTCCCAGTCACATATGAAAGAAACCAAAACATGGTAAGAAGAACCAACATGGTAAGAAGCAAGTAATCACAAGGTTATTCAGGCAACGACTCTTTTAGAAATTCTGGTAAGTTTAGTTGTTTGATACAGAAAGCTCTTTTTCTGCTACAGACAGGATCACCTTCTTGGGCTGCATTTACAACAAGATGAATCATTTCCTTCACAAATATGTAACTAAAGGATATAATGGGCAGCTATACTCACCGCAACCAGCTCATTCTCATGCTTTGGTATGAACGCAGTGTCTACTTTTCCATTTCTAAAGTCCTGTTTTATAAAAATATGCATATATGAGAACTCTTGTATTTGATCATGTTGGACAAGACGTGTTTCACTACACAATTCATAATTTTAGTACCTCAATATCAAGAATCAACTTATGGTACTCGATAGTGGTGGGTACTCCTGTTCAGAAAGAAAAAAAAAAAAATAATAATCAGTTACTAGAAACATATATGGTAAAGAAAAAATCCCATGCAACACAGTACGTGACATGTTTTTCCTATTTCTCATGCAAATATGCAATACTGTCTAATCACGGTTTGTTTGGAACCCATTGTCCATGAAAAACAACTCTCACACTAGAAACATATATGAAAAGTAACACATTACTTAACAAACTTTTCCTATTTCTCATGCAAATATGCAATGTTGGCTTACACTAAAGATTCAGTAACCATCGTTTGTTTGGAACCAATGGGCCATGAAAACAACTCTTATACCATATGAAAATAGAATTCAAAAGTTTGAACTCCAACTTTCACGTCTTTGGAAAAATAAGAAATGAAACCCCATATGTTGTGGTGTTTATATGAAATTCTTTCGAGTTTTACAGCATGCATGTCCAATGATCAGTGGTTTGTTAGTAAGAAAGTAATCTGCTATCGTGAGCTGGGAATTAGAAATCTTACCTTTTTTTAGTGAATGCCAAAATTAACGTTTGCCACTCCAAAGAAAAAAACAAGGTTTCTTTTGCTTCAATTTCACAAGGTAATTAAAACAAAGGTATATCATCAAAATTTGCCTATTCCAAGCATATCATTTCATCATGTTATCAGTATGCTGTTGGATGTCAAGGAAATAACAGCTAGAAATGTAAATATAGATAACTAGAAAAGTTTGGTGAAAAACATTTTTCTCATTTGAAATAAAAAATAAAATGTGAAACTAAATCATTCACAGACACAAGAAATTTGTTGTGTATTCTATATGACATATTGTAACAGATTGGTGTCCTCGCATGATGGAAGGCAACAAGTCAATGAGTTTATTGACTTTTTGATTCAGAGTGGTTCACCAACCTGTGATAATTGTGTCGCTCAGGGCTCTTTTCATTCGTTCTATTGCTCTCTCCCTGGTTGGCGCCCAAACAATGAGCTGATTCAAAAATAAACCAAACAGTAAGAACTTCAGGAAGATACAATATGAACAATCCTTGTAAAAATGAGAAAGGACTCACAAGCCAAGTAAACATCACAACAGAACCAATGACTACCATCTTGACAAAATAATTTTAAAAAATTAATATAACACCTTTCCAAGTAGGGAGTCGTAGCTTGGGGGAACCATGTAACCTGGGTAAACATGACTATCCATTCTCACAAATGGTCCTCCAGATGGCAAGTATGATGTGATTTTCCCTGCAATTTGCATGAGATCATTTTGAAACATTTTTTAGAATACAACAATTCAATGTAAACAGGTCCAAATCTCAGTAGTTTTCAAAGTTTGGTTTTAACAAATAAAAGTAGGGTTTGAAACACTATTGGACTCCAGACAAATTGAATGGAGTGCAGCTACAAGGTTGTGGCATGAGAAGTGAAAAAATTGAAGAGCTTGTCGCAGAGTATTAACATACTTCCTGAGTTCTACTTACAATTTATTCACTTAAGTTTTTAAAAAACAAAATTAAGAATCAAGGAACAAGAGAGTACCAGGTCCAGGACGAAATCCTTTGAAAGCATCTTCTGCATTAATGCGGCACTCAATTGAATGCCCTCTAAGAACAATATCTTCCTGTGTATTAAGCATACTAAAATAGGTTATGATCTCAATTAAATGAGTTTATAAAACTATTATAAGATATGTCACACCTGTTTGTGGGTCAACCTTTCTCCAAGAGCCACACGTATTTGTTCCTCGATCAAGTCAGTTGAAGAAATCATTTCTGTGACGGGATGTTCTACCTGGTTTGGTTGAAATGCTATTTTAATCATAACGTTCTAGGTTTCAAAAACTAGCACATTGCAAAAAAAAAAAAAAAATGTAAATACCTGTATCCTGGTGTTCATCTCCATGAAATAGAAAGAACCTCTTTCGTCCAAGAGAAATTCAACAGTTCCGACACCAATATAACCTATAGACGCAGCAGCTGCTACAGCTGCATCACCCATAGCCTTACGTAGTTCTGAAGTCAAAGCAGGTGAAGGAGCTTCCTCCAGAAGTTTCTGGTTTCTCCTCTATCAAAATCATTTCAGTGTACAAAATTTAATACTCTGAAAAATTTGTCTGTAGGCCACGTGTTACTCACAAAATATAAAATCCAATAATTAGGGAACAAAAAAATGTGTCCAGTAATCATCAAAATCCACAATTTTCCAATAAAGTCAAGTTTACTCACCAATTGACAGACACACCAACCATATGCCAGCATAATCAGCATGCAATTCTACCGCCTAAACCCCCAAAGGGAAATTGCCACATTCAACTATAACATCACCAAGGTAATACAAAAAGCATGGAATACAAAACACTGTTACTGTGCAGTCTAACATTTTACCACTTGATCCAACTTAAGCATTGGAAGATCTCACAATAAACAGGTCAACGAAGCAAGGTTTAAAATTTTGGATCATGCCGAAGTTTCGATCCTGAAATGGAACGGTAAGATTTTAGGTTTTGATATTGTATCATGCCAATACAGTTCCAATATTTTTAAAAAATATATATATTAATGTATATTAATTTAAAAAAATATTTGTATTAATATTTGATTGCTATAAATGAATGCAATCAACCGTCCGATTTGTCCCAGCTGGACTACTGAGGTAACAAACTGAAGTGTTGATCCGGGCGAACAGGGTGATCAAGTAGGTGCAGGTTGACCGACCGGACATCCTTGGCCATCTGGTTGGAACTCCGTTCGGCCTGTCCGGTCGCTATGACCCGTGGCGCTTTGCTGGCTCCTCCCCATGTGCCACGTGGCGCTTTGCTGGCCTCCATGTCATCCTCCACGCCGGCTTCATAACCTTACCGGATCATATATAAATTATTCCTGTTATATAAATTTTATATACCAATTATATTTACTGTTATAATAATTATAATATTGTTATATTACTAATAACAGTTATTAGTATAAAATAACAATTTAATATATATAAATTGCTATAAATATATACAACACTGTTACAGAGTATTATAACTAATATATGTTATTTCTATATATCATTCTCCCCCTCTTTCTGTGCTCCTAATATTTGGGAGAGAAAAAAAAGGCAGATAAGCTAGGCCCCCACCAGCGCCCAGCGCGGACCATCACAAGAGAGTTGAATCACGATGCTAGAGGAATGTGGATGGGAGGGTGAATTGTGTCGGGTGCAAAGATTTATGCCTTCTCCACCGTGGGATTTATGCCCTTCACTCTATGCTCACAATTGTGATCTTAGTCTCAATCGTCACCCATAATTGTCAACAATTGCTAGTGATCACTGAAGACGATCGCTTCGTCTCTAGAGGGTGATCATCGAAGGGTGATCTCTCCTCTCTAATCTATATATCACTTGCGGCTTCAAAATAGAAACTGCTGCCACTTGCCTTGTGTTGTTGTCGCTGGTTGATGCACCTCACCGCCACTTTAGTGCAAGTCAAAGGGGCTCTAACATAACAACCGTTACATTCTTCCGGGCTTTTGCCTTCAGGAATTTATATTTTAATAATCATATTAATAAACAGAAATGATAGAGGACATGCAGTAAAATATCAATACAGCATACAAAGATAGCAAGGACAAACACAGTAAGATCACATACAACCTTATCACATTTAGAAAGCCTAGTAAAGATGCGTCAGGAAGACAAATTGAAACTAGCTTTAGGTACTTAGAAATAGATAATATAAAAAATGAATTATTATAATGGCACAAGGGCAAGCAAATATTGAACACAAATTGCCTTTATGAGAAACATGGCAAATTATCCTCTTCGACATATTTAAGAAACCACAGTATTTATCCAAAAGTTAGAAGATTTAATAAGAAGAAACTAAAGACAGATATGAACCATAGTTTAAAATATATATACCTGAATGCTACAATCACGCTCCCCGAAATGGACAACATTACCATATTTGTCAGCTAAAACCTAAGAAGCCATCATAGAAAGACAGATTAAAATGTGAAAGATTTACATGAACTTCCTATAAGACATCATGAGCTATTGGTCATATCTACATATACATCAAAAGAGGGAATCAAATATTGGGAAAGATATGTCATTGGTGGTATGGAATTGCATTTTGGATAAACAAGTTAAACCAAACTTGTTTGGGTGAGGTGAAAATTTTAGTATTCAAGTCCAAATCCCAAATGAAATTCGGGAGAGAAAAACCTAAAGCAAAAGTCATCTCAGATTTCTATTTAATTATCTCATTACTATACACTTCTGTTTTCAAGATCAAATAAACACCAAGTCAGAAAACTTAATGGAGTTTGTATTTTGAAAAAAAAAATAATAAGATCATATATTTGAAATCAAGTAAAGCGAGGGTGCAACTTTATCTCTTTTATTAAAGCTGGACTGGATCAAACTTGCAAGTTTTTACTCCAAACATTATCCGACTAGATGGGTCAGCTATATAGTTTTTACTTCAGAACCTGAACCAAAAATTTCAGGTAAACGAAAAACACCAAATGTTCCTTAACTCAGAAACAAAATAATAAGTTGTAGTTAATTTAGGTTGGCACTCATAGTGGTGATAGCTGCCCAAAACATGGCCCTCTATGACATGTTATTGAAGAATTAAAAAAGATGGTCTTGTAAATAGTTGGCATATGACCAGAAAGTGGCAAAAAAAGAGTTTCTAGCTTAATATTTCGTTAATTATTAGATGGCCAATTTGACATAATGGAAGTTGATACTAAGATGAATGAGTGATTGGCAAAATAATGTTTTCTTTCCACCAATATCACAGGATTGCATGCACATGGAAAGAAATATCCAATTTCAGAAGTTAAACTGCAGAGTATTAGAAACTGCCAGAAGTTATTAACAAACAGTCTAACAAATTTCTGTATACAGTTGCACAAGAAAATTTGACAGGTTCTCCAACTATCACGCCTTCATTTTCTGGACTAGACAATACATGGATACCTTACCTGAAATTCAATGTGCCTTGGATTTTGGATATATTTCTCCAAGTAAACTCCATCATTTCCAAATGCAGCTGCTGCCTCACTCTTAGCTTGCTGGAAATAAGAAATTTTACGGTTTAGAGATCAAATACACTATCATTATGACTGTATGTCAATTCTGAGGATGTTTTAAACTGAACAATAGTGGTAAAACAGAACTATCCTAATAATAAAAGTGGAACACAACACACTGTATCTGATGGTAAGTTCGAAATTAAGACAGTAAATTAAACATGGAAATATTGTCGCCACTTTCTTTAAGCCCAATGTAAGGTAACTTTAGCCTTACATCAAAATTCATGAACTCAAATAGCTTATATTACTCCAATGGGTGTCCAGATTGTCAGAATATAGATCAACTTCAATCATTCTTGTATTTTTCAAATATAAATTGTCCCATGTATTATTTACTTACACTAGAGTAATGATGAAAAAGGAATTATAAAACCAAAAAGGGAAACTTGCATTTGCATGGTTACTTGATGCATTTTATAGAAAAAAGGAAAAACAAGCATGGTATAGAGTACCTGTAGCAACTTCACAAACTCATCAGGTTCTTTAGCTAATCTCATTCCGCGTCCTCCACCACCAGCAGTTGCCTAAGTGAAAGTAGGGAGAGAAAAACAAAAGCTTAAATAAAATGCCCACCAAAAGCCAAGTTAATTTCAAGATGGAAAATTTTTTGATATCTCTATAGTAGTGGAGTTGAATATGTTTGAAACAAGAACTGAGTGCTTTAGGTGTCATGAAGAATACTTATTTATTTTATTAAAAATTTATTTGATTATAGCAATTGTGCTATAGGTTTTAAGATAAGCTATAAGGACTAATTGAATTGAGCTCATGCATTTATTTACCTAGATTGGTTTGTGGCCCAATAGAAAAGGATAATTTGTATCTACGATACCCATCATTGTATGGGGCATGGAACTAGAAAAAGTCCACATATAACCGAACTAGCCAATGCCTTGGAAATGCTATGAGGTGTTCGGAAATAGTCAAAGTAGTTAAATAGGAGGGTCACTATGACTATAACCCCTAGTAAATTTACCAAAGAAGAAAATGATCTATTTGATATTATGGATGATTGGTTACGTAGAGACATTTCTTTTTTTGGGTTGGTCAGGCCAATTGCTCTTTCCTTGTGCTTATTTTTCTTTAGGAGGTTGGTTTACATGTACAACTTTTGTAACTTCATGGTATACTCATAGATTGGCAAGTTCCCATTTGGAAGGTTGCAATTTCTTAACCGTTGCAGTTTCCACTCCTGCAAATAGTTTAGCACGTTCTTTGTTGCTACTATGGCGTCCTGAAACACAAGGAATTTTACTCGGTGTCAATTAAGTGGTCTGTGGACTTTTGTTGCCCTTCATAGAGCTTTCAGACTAATAGGTTTCATGTTATGTCAATTCGAACTTGCTCAATCTGTTCAATTGTGGCCTTATAATGCAATCACATTTTCTAGTCCAATTGCTATTTTTGTTTCCGTATTCTTGATTTATCCACTAGGTCAATCTGGTTGCTTCTTTGCACCAAGTTTTGGCATAGCAGCTGTATTTAGATTCCTCCTCTTTTTTTAAGAGTTTCATAATTGGACGTTAAACCCATTTCATATGATGGGAGTTGTCGGAGTATTAGGCGTTGCTCTGCTATGCACTATTCATGGTGCTACAGTAGAAAATACTTTATTCAAAGATGGTGACGGTACAAATACATTTCGTGCTTTTAACCCAACTCAAGCCGAAGAGACTTACTCAATGGTTACTGCTAATCGTTTTTGGTCCCAAATCTTAAGGGTTGCTTTTTCTAATAAATGTTGGTTACATTTCTTTATGCTATTTGTACCCGTAACTGTTTTATAGATGAGTGCTATTGGG
>JBBPFP010976506.1:0-14189 GCA_037974795.1 Kaempferia galanga | reverse complement strand
TACTATGTAACCCAACGTCAACCACCCGATCTCAAACGAGACCATTGCTTGATAGTTAAATCCTAAATTTTAAATACTAAAACTTTGAATCTTACGATCAAAACACTATTATATCGTAATATTCATTACGATTATAATTCCAATAAAATCTTTTGGGCATCACTTGGAAATGGGAAACGGTTATGGAAACGAGAAAAATAAACGAACTCGTTTCCTAGGCCCGGAGAAACGCATGCTGGGTATAAATTTAGTGGGCAGGGAAAGAATGTGCCCATTTCCACACAAATTTCATGGTCGGGAAGAACGGAGGAGGGTTCGCGAGCGGAGCAATGGCGATCCGATGCCTCTCACCGCCTTATTCTCTTCCTTCGACCACGGTACGCCCTAGGCTACCTGATCACTGTAGATTTTCGAACATCTTTCTCTCCCACACTCCCCAGCTGCGCCGCAAAACCCTCGTCTCCAAAGGCTCTAATCTGCCATGGAGGAACGGGCGCCGCTTGATCTCTGTAAGAGAGGAAGATCCAGCGATCCGTTCGCTGGGAAAAACCATGGTGTCGGCCGAGAAAGATCGCATGTTTACAGAAGTCGCAAAAGATGCTGATGATGGTACTTTCTTTTGATGCTTTTGCAGAAATTGGCGAGATGTAGCTTGATTACCGCAAGCATTTAAGTTGATTTTTCTACTATACTTTAGTTTTGTGATGAACAGATGCAGATTATGGAGTTGTTAGCATTCACCATGTTGGTGTGCTCTGTGAGAACCTTGAGAGGTCACTTGCATTTTACAAGGATCTTCTCGGTAGGTCCCTTGTCCTGTTGAGCAATTTAAGCAAACTCATTCAGGAAACATGGTTTTGACAAGTTATATTCTAACTCAGGTCTGGAGATTAATGAAGCAAGGCCACATGATAAGCTTCCATACAGAGGGGCATGGCTCTGGGTGGGTTCTGAGATGATTCATTTGATGGAGCTCCCAAATCCTGATCCCTTGACTGGAAGACCGGAGCATGGTGGCCGAGATCGCCATGCTTGTATCGCAATTTGGAATGTTATGAAGCTTAAAGCAATTTTTGACAAAGCTGGTAGGTATTTAATGGTGTCATGTTTCAGCTCTAACCTAGCTTTTGTTGTTCCTTGCATTTTCAAATGTACAGAAATAGAAGGTTAGGAAAGCATGAACAATATAGTCCAGTTGATATTTGTAGTTATTTGAACAAATTGAGTTTGGCTCTAACCTCAATTTGTTCTTGTACCAACCTGATGATTCTGATTTGAACATAACATATAGAGTGCCTGGTTAGTGGTGGGGTGATACATGCTTAGATCACTATACAAAATATTTTCATTAAAATAGATTTCAGCCCTAAAACCATCCTTGGTGTTCTTGTACCAACCCTAATGAAGATGGCTTGGCACTCAAAATTACTTAGTTGGCCACCCCAGCTGGGCGGCCAGGTAAGTCACGGCCTCCTAGCCACGATTAGCTAGGCTGGTCGCGGCCTCTGGCCACGATTTCACAGCCGGACTGGGCATGATCTAGCCGCAAATTTCATGAGGTCGTGACCAGCGGCTGCAATTTTGTAGCCTGACCGCAACCGGCAGGCATGGCCTATTGCTTCGGCCGGAGGCACAACTAACAATTGTAGCATTGTGGCTGTTAGTAGTTTTTTTTAATTATTTTATATTTTAAATGAGAGGAGTATTTTGGAAAAGAAGAGTGATTTTGTTAAATACAGATGCTTAATCAAATTCCTACCTGCTATGATCCCACTGTATATTCTGGTGCCTTATAGGGACTGTTTTGTGAATTCAGAGCAGCCTCACAAGGCTGAATTCTGCAGATCTTTCATGCTCACTGTTTTGTGAATTTAAAGCAGCCACACAAGACTGAATTATGCAGATCTTTCATGCTCACACATCGCTCTCTGGTTTCAGGTATCAGCTACACGCTCAGTCGATCAGGAAGACCAGCAATTTTTGCACGAGACCCCGACGGAAATGCACTGGAGTTCACACAAGTTTGATTAAATGGGCAACGTAACGTTTACCATAAGAAAAATTTTACATAGCATTATGTGAATCTGGCTGTACTAGTTACTACATGTAGTGATAGCCTCCGTCTACTAAGTGACCAATCTACTGAGTTGGAGTTCATATCTGTTACTTGATTGAATAGAAAACTTAGTAATTGAAGCAATAGTTCTGGTCTACTACCACTCTACTGTTTCCTCAATTATATTGGAATGCAGAATCAAAGGACTGAAATTCCATGCTAAATTTCAACTGAATTATTGGCAGTTTGGCTTGTACAGAAGCATCACAAGCACTTTGATCACTTTTATACAGAGAATAACCATCCATAAAAAAACATCGGCGTATTTTTCATCTCCAAAGGAAAAACAATGGATTGAAAACTTGGGCTAAAGTTTCCTAATTATAAATGAATCAAACGTAATAACTTGTTTATGTTCATTCAGTACACACATCAATTAAATAAAAAAATTTAAACAACTCATTAGACAAACGTACAACAAAAGTTCCATATACAATTCTTTTATAATTAATTCAACCTCTAAAAATATGTTAGTAAAGGGGAGATCTTGTACATGAAAAGCCACTGCCACTGTTATCTGCAGAGCAAACTCCCCATCTTTGTAGCTAAGCTCTAATACGCGCACACTTCTATCCATCGCAGTCATAAACTTGCAAAGAGCAAGGATTATTAGAAACATTATTTTGTAAAAACAAACAACATTTAATGAAGTGAAATATGAAACAATTGCCTATAATATAGCAATTAAAATATTGACCTCTAAAGTCTAAACTATGCAAATAACAATCAACTCCGATTTCATGGCTTGAACAAGCAAAGGAAATAGACAAATCAGCATATTGAGCAAACAACTATTTTACTTTTTTACCAATTAATAGAGAAAAGGCAAAAAATCAAACTTATATCATATCATCGTCATAATATGTACAAAACATTAATTATTCATTTTTATTAGATGAAACAAGTAAATAATAACTACTCAATCAATATCGAGGAACTCTCCTTTCAAGGAGGCCATTTTAGGTGGTGCAATGGGCAAAGTTCCACCGATCCTTTATTAGCACTGGATCGAAATGCATCTTTTCTGTCAAATTCATTGTCTAATCACAAGCCAATCCTTTTAAAGGCATGTAAATGTTTTTCAAACAACCATGGTCCATTTAAATTTGGGAAAAGATGGGTGCACATAGAAGGGTTTTTGAATTTGATAGTCGCTAAATAATCAACAAACAATGACATGTTTGCTTATATACAAGGTCAACACTAGAACAAGCAATATTACCTTTTTGGGTATTTAAACTGAGGAAGCTTAAGAACATATCTGAATAAAACAACTACAAATTCCCAACGAAAGGAAAAAAATGCAAATCTGACATAAAGCAACTGCAAATTAGGAATGATCTAGTAGCATAGTTGGATTCTTTAACAAATACTTTTACAAGTCACGTTTCTGAACTGCTAGGGACTGATACAACACCCCTATCAACTAATGGTGCAACACAAATAATCTACAGAACTTGTAAATTTGGTTGCATCTTTCGATGAGGTTCTGAGGGCTTATAAAGATGCTCGGAAAGTTGAAATATCCTGGTCCAGACAGCTTGAATGTTGTAGTTTTTCGAAGCAAAATAATCAAACATGACATTATGTAGATTTCCAAAAAAAAATCTACTTAGGCACTTTAGAGATAGAAGATTGAACTATAGCTCTCTAGCTTTAATCGTCAAAAAGTAGTCTGCAAATTTGAGAAATGATTCTATATCCATTGTTTTCTAACATAACACAATTAAGATGATTTCTAAAATCCAAGATACCATATTGCAATCTCACAAAGGGCTAGACAAACCCTTTTCAGTTTACCTTTAAAAAAAAATAGTCAGGTACATGTGATTATTTTTAAGTTCTACCGTTCCCCATGTTCTTGAAAATTCAGATTTTATTTTCCTTGTGATTTATGAAAGTCTTCGTTGTTAAACAAGTTCAGTATTAGCAAACTGGTTTGAGAAACTAGTAGTAATAGATTGGGAATACTAGTTTTTATTAGTCACTGACTTGTTGTTATTCAAGTAGCAAAGATCTGAAAATCCTATACAACTCAATTCTAAATAAAAATATTATCAAAGTCACAAACATACAAAAACTAGTATTTTAAACACCAGTTCATTTGCAGCCGCTCTGAAAGCAAGCTGCAACATGACTAAGGCAAAGATCACAAGCGTACATGGAAAAGATCACAAGTGTAGAGAGCCTTCAATTAATCAAACAAGGCAACAATGGATACTTTCAACAGCATGAAATCTCCATAGAGTTCCTGAAGCAATGGATACCATCAGATACGCACTAACGATGCTGCTAAAGGGCATGTGGACTTTCCCTCATATAAGAGCTGTAGAACGAATAATGGACCTAAATACATGTAAAGCAATATTTATATCCATCCAGTGCTGCAAAGCATACATCATGAACAGATGTGATAGCCTTAGCTTGGCTTGACCACAGGTGACCATAGGAAGAATGCAGGCACATTAACAACATAAAAAATGGACTGAGCTGGTGGTCTTTGGGTGTAGGGTTCTTCATGTGAAGCAAGTCAAGTTTGATCTAAGATTCCAATGATGGGAGAAATTAGCATAGGGTTTGAAAAGAGGAGCAACAAGCATGGAGGACATGGCAGTTTTGGAAGGAAGAGACCACAAGGAAGAGTTCATCATAGGGTTTACGACGTTGAGGTTGACAATAACGTTTCTTGGTAGCGAAGCAAGGAACAATGCACATGTAAGAGAGCTCAGGAGGAAGAGATCACATTTGGGATAGGGTTTCTTGGGTTTCTCATATTTAGTGTTGGCATAGGGATCACAAGGTTTGGGTGGGGGGTTAGATGATAATTCTGATCAATCAGAATAAGTATTTTGGAGAGAAGGATAGAAATACCTACTCATTAATTCCTAATTAACCAAGAATAAGAATTTTGACAGCATAAGTATTCCTGATTAAAATTCAAATGTATACGAAATGTAGTTATATCTCTTCAAATCCAGTGAACCAAAAGCACCACAGAAGAAAGCATAACCTTAACAAAATGCAAAAGAAAATAGTGTGATTTCCTGTGTAATAATTTTAGTAGCACTTTTGATGCTGCAAGAATTTTTTTTAAAGAAATAAACTGAGGCGGTTCACAAGAAAATTTCGTGGTGAAACCATAAAAAAGCATGCTCAATGCAAGATGCTAAGACAGTCAAAAATGTCTTCCATCTTCCATGTACTTCATTTGTCTCATTCTTGTCACTTTTGTGAAGATTAATAGAGTTAAATAAAATGTGCAGAGAAAAACATTACGATACCATTAGCAGAAACTATCATGTATGTAGCTCTTAATGTAATCAGACCAGTGCTCCACGTCTTACAAATTCTCATTCAAAAACTTGTGGAGCACATTTGTTGCCATGTATGGGGATGCACATCCACGAACCTGAAAAGGTTGTGACGATTAAAGTTGATCAACGAACCATTAAAATACAATCAGAATTGATTTTGAGCAAATAAGTTTCAGCATTGAGCAGCAAGCACTGTGTCATTATCACTATAAGATTGACTGCAAGTTTTTCCTAGATTCTGAAAATGAAAATTTTACCCATCAAAGGAGATAAAATTACCAAGGAAAAAGATGTAAAATAGAGTGTTTTCTTAGCTCCATGTATGTGCTAGCAAGTACCAGAAGCAACTTGTTTAGTAAATTGGTAAGCAAGAATCAAAATGTAGAATCAAGAAGAGGCATGTTCATGGACTTATTCACAAATAACATGTAGACATGGGCAAAGCAACCAATTTATAGGCGCACGCGCACACACACACCAAGAAAATCTCTACCTTGATACAAATGATACTCACCTGCAAGAAACCTGAAGGGATTTCAATAAAGCCTTGTAGAAGAAGATCAACCTTTTGTAGAATGCAAAAGGGAACAGGTGTGATAACATACAAAAGACCTTTAATCACATCGATAGCTCGCACAATACCTGATCAATCAATTTAGGTTAATCACAAAACAGAAACCATAGTCCATTGAAATTCCAACAAATTCCTTAAATTTACCTATATATAGATGCAGATTGAAGATTCATTTTAAAATTGGAAATTGTGCAAAATGCAGAAATTTAGCATAGAACCATGAAGCATTTGAGATATTGCTCATGATTACTTTTCAAAAAAATATTTGGCTAATTTTCTAGCATATTCTTCCCACTAGAATGGTAATTGTTTTAATCAACTCTATGAGAATGTTAGGTGTGATTCAATCAGATTTATTTTAATATAATAAATCTGGATGTAAGAAACTAAATTTGCTGTTGTGTGACCTGGAGGTCACGAGTTTGAATCTCTCTTGTAAAGCATGGTAAGATTGCTTACAATAGACCCTTTCTCGGCACCCTGGCGGGAGCTTTGTGCACTGGGCGCCCTGTTTTATGGGAGAAACTAAATTTAATCAAAGATAACGCAAAGAAAATCTGTTATAATGGTCTGCATATAAGATGGTTATGTGCAGAATACCAAGAGAATGTAGCAGTCTAGCAGAGATATCAGATGTTAAATAAACACAAATTGTAATATCAAACAAAAAAAGAGATTATCACAGTGAAGCATCACCAATAAAAATGATTGCCTTTCTTCCAACGACACGAAACAAGTTATAAAGCGAAGCAGAATTTGAATAATACTTCATAAAAACATAGTACCAGAGTTCCAACTTTTGGCTCTTCTGTATTTTCTGTCAATTGCAACAAGCACGATCGCAGACAATAACAATGAGTAGACCAAAATCCATAAAATTGTCTTGTCTATTCTATTTCTCTATGCTAACAATTTCAGTCAAATCAACCAAAAAGATGCATACGTGTTATTTTTTAAAAAATCGGATATCATCAGCATTTTTACAAGAAGGAAGCCACAATGCACAAGGCTCCCTTGTGAATGAGGAAAGGTTTGTGCATAAAAGCTTCAGTTCAGCAAGTCTAGAGGATATTCTATCATGACCTGAATCCAATCAGATTAGAATGGTGCAGCTAACTATCAGAAAATTAGTTTGTCCCATAACAACCATGTGTGACAATATTTGGCAAATCGTAGCAAAAGGTGATTACGCTCACCCCAAGCCTCACAATGCGTCCGCAGGTTATGTGAAGGGAGGTAAATCACTGAATTAGCTTATAGACTAGAGGACGGGAGGAGTTTTTTCCCCCATGGCATGCGCCCGCCAAGAATTGACCCTTTATGACAATATTTGGCAAAGCGCATTAGGTTAGGAGTTTTTATTTAATAAATGATTTGCATGGAGCATATAGGATTCCTCGTGTATTTTGTAGATTGAGGTATCACGTTTACATAACGGACTTAATGGATTGAGTGTACAGCCGTGTGGAGTTTCAAGCTTGAGAAAAGCTTTTGTGTTGAAACCGTAACCTTTTAGGCTTGTCTGGGGTAGAAATAATGTAAAGATATGACAAATACTATGGATGCAGGAAAAGTTAAATGGTTGTAAGAACAATTTAAATCATGATCTAGGAACAATGTAAGGCATGTCATGATCTAGGAACAATTTAAATCATGGAAGGGCTCAACTAAGAAAAGTTAGTCAAGGAAAAGAGTAGCAGGTAGCTCAATGGTTGTAAGAAAAACCTAAAGTATATTACATTCATTGCTTGCTCCATTGCCTCATTTAAAGGTGCATTTAATGGAATCTCGCTGTAATGTTGCACCAGATATGACAAATGCTATGGATGCAGGAGTAAGTCACTGAACTATTTTGTGTACCGTGCACATCCTTTCTTATTTATTTAAGCTGTTATGTCCCTTTGATATTGTTCACACATGCAATTGCTCTCTCACGGTATGCTTGAAGATGTGATTTGTGAAGAATTTAAAAGCATCATTGACACTCCCCTAACCCATAGCAAGGACGATATAGAATGCACAATCTTTGCTGTGAATAAGAATTGCAAATGATATGCAGCAAATATTCCTCCATTTTGTTCTATAAGCATGATAAGGGTAAAATTGTCTACAACACTTGCTCAGACATACTACAAAAAAATGTTTAATATTTGGCTTCTATAATGTCTTCAAAAATGCTGAAAAGTTAATTTTCCAGTGCTTTGATTAGTGATGGAAATGGATGCTGGAAAATATTATCCAACATTTACTGATGCAATAGCACAAGTGTTGACAATTTTCAGTAATTGATAAAATAATGTAAAAAAATGTATATGCTTGCTGTTGAGAAAATAAATGTCGGCAGCGCAACTTTGCATGTAGTTTTGATAAGTAAAAGAGAGGAAGAAAAATGAGAGAAATAAGACAAGCAGATCAGCTTATTACCAAGACCCACACATGGAGGTATCTTAGACTTAGATTTTGCAGGCACATCCGAACTGACAGACAGACCAACAATTGTAGCATTAAGACTGTGAAATATTTCACTACTTGGAACCTACAAAAACCCAAAAAAAAAAGACAGCATAAGGAAATGACGGTAGATTACACATGTTTATGGGTTATAAACAAGTTGATTATTCAGTTTATCAGTTACATAGCTTCAGGTTTAATATTTCTTTAACAATGTTGGAAAAACAAGATACCAGCTGAAATTTGTATACATGCAGCATAAATTCATTGGTTATTAGGAATTAGGAGGATGGCACAAAATCACTAATGAAGTTGCCCATTTGCGGGATGGTTGATGGATCTCTTCTTCACAAGAACAATATAAAATGAAATGCCATAGGAAATAACAAGGCAAAGGCTGTAAATCATAGCTCAAACAAAAAGCTGACAAAGCATGAGATATATTGGGGTCACACAAATGATTAGAAAAGAGCATGCAAATGAAACTCAAGACAGCATGATACACCGATGTGAAGTATAAGTTTAGTTAAATCACATAATGCTTTACTAACCTGACAATGAAGATGAATGACCTTTACTTTTGAAAAGGGAACCACATATGGAGAAACAGCAGCCAGAGCACGAGCAAGTTCTTTATTAGTCAGAATATTCAGGTTGTTAGGGAAGCATTGCTTAAAATAGTCAAAAAGACGCTGGTCTCGCATATGGCGAGCATCTTTCTGGACTAATATACTGCAGGAAAAAGAGAGACGTTGGCAATGTTAAAGCCTTACAGGTGAAGTTGTCCAGTTCTATAGCACGCCAATTCAAGATATAGCCTGGTGTATATCTAAAACATGGTATAAAGCATAACTAGAGACATAGAAAATGTAGCTAAGTCCAGAAATGACAAATAGCCTTCTATTTGCTAAATATTTGGACATCGATGTGTACAGGAAATTGTTTCAGTAGACATAAAGAGTAACTTAATTGTGAATGATGAAAACTCACGATTCATTTTTAATGTTTCGACGTGCTGAATCAAGAACAACTATAGGAACTTTATGAAGTTCCTGCTGGTTTGCATCCAACCAGAATGTCCCAACTGGTAGATTTTTACTCCGAACTGAAATGTGTATCTGAACAACTAGAGTAGGAGATATATATCTTAACATTTCAACCAAGAGATCAAAGCCAGTGCCTGCATACAACAAAGATCAATGAAGAGTTACTAGCCAACAAAATAAGTCACTATTTTCAGAATAAAATCACTTGCTTTGCTACTTAAAAAAAGAAAAAATATCAAGTAACAGTATGTATTTCAAAAATATACCTTTCACCCATCCAGGAGTGTTAATAATCAAAGGCAACACTGTATTTCCAGGATCATTGGGTTCATCCAGCTGATGATACTGCTGGATAAAGTAATCATATAATCTAAACGTAAAATCCAGATAAGCTTCCGGATTACTCTTTGAGGAGATGTCGCCCAAGTAGAAGAACCTGAAATTTTATGAACTATTGTGTTGTATAAAATTTTCAATATAAAATAAAATCACATCAACTTTTGAATGACTTTATACACTATTTTGTTAACATGAGAAGTTGTAGACTACGGAGTGGGTTTATAAGACTTACTATAGTTAGGTTTAAGCATTTTGGACCAAATATTGAGGCAATCAAGTTAATGACCCATTCCTTTCATCTAGGCAGATTGTTATATTTTGGTATAAGAGCAAGGTTTGTCGTAGGCATGATGAGCGCCTAACAAGTAATAAAGGACTAGTCCATCGCATGTTCCAATTAGAAATTATTGCTTGCAGAAGTGAAACCACCATTAGATTGAGCCTCACATCCCCAGATGGGATGATGTTGTCCAATAAGTTAGACTTGTGGACTTGACTGGAACAAAATCTAGTACGACTAAATTCCAACATTGTTGTATAACTATGTAGAAGTTGCTCATAATTAGTTTGAGATATCTCCAGCTTAGGAATCAATAAACCATTTGCAGCCTCAGATATAGAACAAGTGAATAACATGAACAAAGAAGGTGTTTCTTTATCAAGAAAAAAACCACAAGTAAAACATTGAATTAAGTCATTACTTAATTGAGGGCCTTGATTGTAAAAACTTTGCAGGTTGCAATATAGTCATTGAACAGCTAAAGCCTTTGATGTTACTTGATGCTTTCAGATGATATTTTTTTTTTTGTAAAAATCAAAAACATTTGTATCTCTAATTTGTTTTTGTCCTTGAAATGATTGGAATAAGATATTTGAACTAGCTCTTAAAGTTAAATTAATAAATCACTGAAACTTTAAAAAAAGGGCCAATAAATGAACTTTGAGTAGTCAACTAACTCATGTTAGGAATATCAGACAAAGCAACCATAACGTCAGAATGAAATGCTTACCTTTCAGTTTCTCTAATGCATGGATTCATCAAATCTACAAACAAAGAAATAACGTGCTGCTTCACTAACTTTAGTTTGATAAAAATTTCATAATATAAAAAGGAAGTTGGATGAGGAATATTGATACCCGAAATAGTTTCCTTAATAAGAGTGAGAGAGACACATCCAGGAGGAGAGAAATCAGGTTGTCCCACATCTGTATCCAAATAACCAACTCTCCCATACCTGCGATCAAACATTCCCAGTAACATTCAATTTTAAAGCTTTAAGCGAAAGTACGATGAACCCTAGGGGAGAAAAATAACCCTTTTTCGCAAGAGTCAAAAGAATGAAAGGAAGTGGGCACCTTGGCAAGAGAGCATTGAGGAGGTAGCGGGAGAAAGTAGACTTGCCGCTATTCTTAGGCCCGCATATGAACACCACAGGCGGAGGAAAAGAAACGGAAACTATGCTCTCAGCTGCATGCGCCCAGTCTAACGGAATAATTACCTCCATCTCCGTGCTAGGGCACTCCTGTTCACTCCAACTCCTCCCACCGTCCTGATCTCTTTCTTCGCCGACAGAAGAACACAAGCTCGCACGGCACAATCGATATCGCGCGAATACGCAACTCACAGCGCAGCTTCTATTTTCTCAATCTCCACAGCCCACGTCTTCCGAGGCAGCAGCCGGCGCCGGGATTCCCCGCCGTTCCGCGAAGGAGCCGGAGCGGAACGAGAACCGGAACCAGCAAAACCCTGCTAATTAGGTCTGATTGGCCAATTGGACCAAGTGGGTTAAATGGACGAGTGAGGTGCCCGGTTCAATCGGTTCATCCTATCCGTTTTTTTTTCAGTATCTTAGTATGCTATTAAAAATCTGGACATGAAATCCAAATTAAGGGGTGTTTGATAGACGGGTTTAGGGGCTGAAATGGGAATGTAATCTATTTCATTCCCATTCTTGATGCTTGGTAGATGGGAATTAAAACCCAGATATGAGTTTGATACCCCTAATTTCATAACCCAACCCTCCTAAGTTATCACTAAACACATTCCCCTCTCAATTAAACTCATTACCATTCTCATTACCAAATATATATCAAGCGCCCCTAACATTTTTATTCCTATATCCTCATTTTATATAATTTATGGTCACATTAAACTCTCCTCTATTTTAACAATTTTATTTGTATTCACATTTTTCTCATCCTTTTAATTTTGTATATGAATGATCTAAAATACACTTTTGAACCAAAAAAAACTTACATGTTTATGTACAATTTTTCTTAAAGAAGATCGTATATTATCATCCAATGTTTTTGAAAAAATAATTTGGCCAGATTCTTCTTCGTTTATTTCTTCGAATAAAAAAACAAAAAAATATATCTGCACATAATATAATATTCACGCATAAAAATTTGTCCGCGGACTATTTTCACACACAGACACCACGCGCCCACCTTCCACACACACACACACACAAATATACATATCACGGACAGTTCGATATGTGCTTTAGCCAATTTAGTTCGCATAATTTTATTTCAGGTACGGTCACTGAAGTCGACTAAGCTTAGACCTTCTCCTCGGGTTCTAGCTCTCTGTTCTCGACCGCAGAGTTCCCACGCCCGCAGTCCATCTTGCCGCCGGCGTCAGCTGGGCCTATAAACAATCCGTAGAACCCTCCGGCGACGACAATCATAGCCATCATCCAGACAGCCACCGCTAGGACCGTGGGCATCACCCTTGCCACTCGCCAGGCGAACGCGAGGTTCAGCGCCGCCGACGAGGCCCAGACCGCCGCCTTCAGCCGCTCCCTGGCTTCCGGCGCGCTGTCGGGGCCCATTCTCTCGAACCTCTTGAGGCAGGCGAATAGCAACGCCAAGTCCGAGTAGGTGAACACGATGAAGGCCAGCTCCGACGGGTCGTGGCGCGCGCGGTAGGCGATGCCGGCGGAGTGGAAAAAGAGGAAGACGAGGCCGGCGGCGGCCAGAAAGCGGACGAGGATGGACTGCGGTGACCATTTCGTCGACCGGGGATGGTCACTCGATGACGTCAACATCTGTTCCATGCTTGCACTGGACGATCCCAGCAAGGGCAGGTGGCTTAAAATTTAAATACAGGTATTTGAATTGACTTGGGGAAGACCAATGACTTGGGTCGTCCGAGGAAATTCCCACGAAATTAGTGTCGACCTACGAGGAAAGTAATATTCGAACAGTGGTCCCGGGATATGGTGTGATGCTTAGATCTGTGATTTGAATTTTAACTTAGTATATTGATAATTTTTCCTAGGTCAAAAGTGGGATTAAGAATACTGACAGTCTGGATTAGATTTTATTAGTACTTTCTAATTTATCTTTGAAAAACTTTTATCAAGTTGGGATGGTCACCTTTAGAATTAATCAGTTTGAAAATATGGACACAAATTATTTTAAAAAAATGAATGTTAAATAATGTACGTAACCTTCTACCGCTGCAACATTGTAAGAAAAGTTGTCATGTTAAAGGCCTCTTCATAATGGTCTCATGTACTTTAGAAGAAAATAAAATTACATGGACATTTACCTTGGCACAACGACTCTTGTATGAGTGAGACAAAGCATTTAGCAAGATATTTTCACACCCGCTAAAAATTAACCTCAAAATATATTACATTAAACATCTATATAAATATCAACTGTATCAAGTAACAACCCAGAGTAGCTTTTATCGCTGCACCATTCTGTAAAAGGTGAAATATATTATCCTAGCGCCCCCTGACTACCTACATCATTATGAGGGAGTAAATCAGGAAACCCAAATTAGTCATTATATGGGAGGGTAATTCCTTGATTTCCATCGGGATTCAACTCACAATTTTATAAAATATCATACAATAACTTAATTATACTTTGGGGCCTTTATCTACACCGTACAACTTCATAAGTTATTATCTTGAGGTTTACTATTAATCTTTTATAGTGGAAATCAATGAATGAACTCAACTTCATGAGATTCTTGCAATGCACTTTCAAGTTCTCATCGAAACTTAACTTTTCAGTCATGAAAAAATGATTCAACTGTTCAAACATTTTATTGAATGAGCTAATTATCTAATCTACTATGTAAAAAAATAATTAACTCTAATTGTTTGATTTCACCGTGAAAAAGGCTTGGAACTTCACTCAAGGGCGGAGGGACGTGTAACGCTACCCAGGCTGTAGCCCGGGTAGCTTTGATGATTTTTATTGAGAGATGGGTAATTTTTTTAAAAAAAAAAAAGAAGGAGAAAAAAATAGAAATAGTAGGAGGCTAGCCCGGGTAGATCACCTGGGACAACGGCGGCGGCGGCGGCGGGTAGCCCGGGGCGACATCG
>JBBPFP010976401.1:0-14189 GCA_037974795.1 Kaempferia galanga | reverse complement strand
TTCGATGGGGATCGGAGCATCCCTCGCGGCACCGGTTTTCTCCAAAGAGGCCGCTTGACGCCGTTTCTTGCTCGGCACGCAACCCCCTCCTTTCCCCATTGCGTGTCTCTACCGCTAGTTGCAGAAACTGTAGTAGTAGATCGGTGAAATGCTTCCAGAGATCCAACGAAGCCCAAAGCTTAGCCTTTCAGATCTCCGGAGATTTGGCCTGTGAATGGAAACTTCTTCCTCTGCCGGCCGTTCTCTTCCCCCAAAAAACTTTTTTTTTAAAAAAAAAAACGCTTTCTTATCCTGAAAGCTCCAATTTGATGACAACAGACACCTGGTGATTCTCAAATCTATCGTAACTGACGAGTAAACGAGTGAACAAAATTTCCGCAAGTAAACAATTACAGATCAAATAGGGAAGCCAATGGAGTTCCTCCGATCTGAAATTTTCCCTCGATCTAAGCCTAAATCCCACTTGATCCTCGCTCGTCAATGAAGCGGACGCGAAAAAAACGGATCTATCGGCGAAAATACTCACCGGCAGAGAAGGGAATGAAAAATTCGACGACGACGACGGGACGACGGGTGTTCTGGCAATCGATTTCGAGATCTGTGACTCTGAGATCGGCTGCTTGATTTGGAACTGCACAGGAAGGATATGATCTCGAGGCAGGCGCACTGCTTCGCTGGCTTCAAATACTTCCAAAGAGGGATTCAATCTGCGGAAATTCCTGATGATCTCCACGCGCTATTCCGGTTCGGGTTCGACCCAATAGCGTACATGAAATTCTAGGCCATCCGATCCAATTGGGCCGAAGCAATCTCCATTGGACCGGGTTCAACGCACACAGACCAAGCAAGAATTATTCACTTCTGTAAACCAAACATGAAGGAATAGTTGTTGAATATCTTTAAGTACAGTGGTGAATGACCTCATAAAACTCAAGATTAGAAAAAATAAATATTAATAAAGAAGTGCAACTATGCTCATTTGGTAAGAATTTAAGATTTTTAAAGCTCTTGTTTTTTTTAAGAAAAAATATATTAATAAAGAGTGCTATCATATTGATTTGGATAATCGAATGTTTATGTTAATTGTCTTAGGCTTTTTTTTTTAATTGTCTTAGGCTTAAGGTCAAGAAGTTAAAATTGAATATAACTAAAGACAAAAATGAATATAAGCTTCAAAAATCATCAAACACTTGAAGTCAACAAGTATTTGATGATGATATATGACTTAAAATATAAAAAATGAATATAAGCAAGCATAGAATCAAAAGCACGAGCAGAATAAGAATGAGCTGCAGTTGCAACCAAGAATGGAAGATAGATAGGCAAATCAAGGGTGTCTGGCTTGGAAATCTTTCATGAAATGAAAGCAAACGAGCTTCTCAACTCCAGCCAAGGGCATAGCGTTCCTTCGTTGTAAATGGAAGCTCGAACACCAGCCAAGGAAATCTTTCATAATTCAAGTAATCATTCTTAATCAATTAACACATTAATATACGATTGCTTTGATTGGAAAATACTGCATTTAATAATTTTTATAGAAATAATATGTAACGCGTTAAACTAATAATTTATTAAATTTATTATAAAATTAAAAGTTATATTTATTGAGTTTTAGATTTCCAGTATCAATGCTTATGAATGAGTATAGACAAGAAAGCTTTTACTCCGACCCATCTGTTTCATTTTATAGTCGTTGTCTTAGTACAACAACAATTACGCTAATGAAAAATAAGGGCATATAGCCATACAGGAAAAAGTCACTAATGCAAAAAAATGCATGAGAAAATGTTACCAATCTTGATGATTGCTTGCAGAAATTTTCTGAATTAATCAGGCCTCGATTGTACTCGAATGGTGTACTCATGGAAGCAACAATACGGCTCAAGAACATAAAGAACATCAACGGTATGGCATCCTTATGTTGCCTGAACGAGGGGAAGCTCGAGGCTACAACTTCTGCTGCCTAATTTGCTCCACAATTGGCTCCTTGCTGGAGAAAGAGGGGGAAAAAATAAAAAAAAACAAAGACGAGTTAAAATGTGCAAAGATTGTGAGGTGTTCATTTATGGATGACTAAAACTATAGAGACCATAAATGCATTTCTACCACAAGTAAAATCCTTCTTGTTATGAATCATTTATCGGACTAGGTCGTCCCCTCGGGGCGGTGCCATGGTTAAGGCATGGGAGGTTGCCACATGAGGTCAAGATATCAAAACTCGGCGCGCTCGAGCATGCCTCCCCCATGCCTTAATCATCTGCACATCATTTGCACTAATGGCTAGTAGACGAATAGTTCTTGTTACAAGGACAAGAAAAACAACTACTAGAATAAAGGCGTCTTATGACTAACAACATCTAAACAAGCTGGCAAAGGTGGAATCCGCCACCCCAGCGGCCCCCTGAGCCCGGCCCCACAGCTAACAACAACATCTAAACAAGCTCAAGCTGTTCAATGTTTAATACCTTGCATGACCCACTTTATCAGAGGTGAGTATTTCTCAGAAGAATTGCTAAATAATGTTCAGATATATATAGTATCATCATGAATATGAATTCTGTAAACTGAATACCTCTAATCTCCAGAAAGTTTATGACTTACTGCATCGATTCGCTCCACCTTTAGTTGTTTTGCGATCTTCTCAAAAGCAAAAGCATTACTGATTGAACTCTTAATAATTCCAATGACTGAATTCAGATGTTGTTTAACGACGGGGTGTTTAAGCATCACCAGCGGCCTCAATGCTTCAGGAATAAGAGGCATCTGCTTTGCTTTTCAATCACACAACATAAATAGCATTGGATAAGTTGCCAAGTGCAAGAACCAAAAATAAAGACAACAAAAAAAAAAATCATAATCTACCAATCTTAATTAGGGTTTTATTGGGTAATATGTAACCAGTACTCTCATCCTGCTCACGTGCAATACAGTCTCTCCACTGATAAAGACCCTGTTGAAGAAGCATGGTTGTGAATTGTTATCAACTTCTGGAATAAGATCAGTCACATGCACTTCTAATTATGCGAGTCTCATACCCCAAGCACAAGTCTCTACATGTCTATGTGTCTCTTATATCAAATGCATGTACATTTTTAGCACCAAAGCAACCTACCTCTCTACATAAGCTATTGAACTTTTTAATTATGACCTTGAATAACCAAACAAATAACAAGTAGTTCTGTTTCTAGAGGAATTGAGGCCATGACCCGACAAACACAAAATTTCTAACATTTTATTAGTACCTAAAGCAGACCATGGATCTCATGATTCTTTATCCTACAGAAACTATTTCAATTGGAATCTTCAGATCAATCTTATACAAGCAAGTAATATACTTACAGAAGCAACAGCAAGCTGCATGGCATTTAAATCAGCATCTCGCAACCTGTTGTTAAGGTTGCAAAGAAGGTACATTTGATTTAATTTGCATTAACACTACAAAAAGAAAGCAATTGCAAATTAAAGAGAGGGTAGAAATTCTACTGCCAACCCATGAATGCTAAGATATGATGTATCAGTAAAAATTTCTTTCTTGTAAAGTTGCATGCAGATTGTACTACTACGCTTGTAGACCTGTTAAGTAGTCACAGTCAAATGAGGCATGTTAAACAAAGAACAATTTGTAACAAGTGCCATATGATATATAACAGAAAAGTGTGCATGGGTAAATCCTTAATAAACTAAGCATGAGTTCTCCAGGTACAAATGACTGCATAAAAAATATACCTCCAATATAAGATCATTTTCATCTGAGGATTCAGCTAACAATCTTCTTTTCATATGGTCATATATATATAGAAGGTAATGTGTATCTTCTCTAGCATACCTACATGAAACAACTATGGTTAGCATTTTTAAATGATGATCCGAATGTCATATCCTGGTGAGCTCAAGTATACTTAAGTAAAAGATTGTCTGGAAAGATAAATTTCAAAAAATGGTGAGCTCAACTATACTTGAGCATTTGATCTGGAATAGGGCGTAATCTCCAATCAGCATTCTGGTAGCTGCATCGTAACAACTCACATTTTATTTGTTTGATGTGAATGGTTAGCTATCAGGACTATAGAATTATGATATAAAATTCTTAAATATGAGGCTAAAAAAACTACTCCTTGTTTGCCTCAACTCCACAGAAGTGACGCAAAAGATACCCCAAACTGTTTCTTTCCATTTGCAATACCCTTGATGCCTGTATAAAGTGAAAAAAGAGTAACAGCTTAGAGAGCAAGGACTTCATGTACGTAATCATAAGCACACATCTAACCTAGTAAAACTCTAGTACCATAGTATCATACAAGTATTAGTCATATAGGAGGAGATTTACTGTCCTAAAAGTACTACGATAACACCTGAATGACAAATGACCATAAAGCTAACTAGGAAGGTTATGATCTTAACTAGGAAGCTAACTATCCAAGCAAAGGTTGTGCGTAGTTCTAATGAAGGACGTCAAATCCAATATGTAAGAAATAGTGGGTTGGAACCGTATGATGTCACCTAAGTGAAAGAACTGGTAAAATGACTACCTGGCCAGTATCAAAAAGGTTGCATATATATACGCCAAAATCCCGTTGCAACCATATGATGTCACGATCAGCCCCATGCATTACCTAAAGACAATAAATAGGTTGACGAAGATTTTAAGTTTAATTAGTTTTTGATGAAAAATATAAACTACCTTTCTCTTGGAAGGGTCCTTGAAAACTTCTCTCAAGTACATCCCAATATATATTCGTAACTTGAAGGTGTCAACTACAAAGTCTTCATCTCTTGTAGATATTTGCATCAGACAGGTTATCCCCTGAAATGATCTGTAGTGATTGTGTTCTAAATCCACCTGGAATTCAAAAGTTTGACCACATTCAAAACATAGTACTGAATTTTTTTGAAAGTAAAATTGATTCTGAAGCATATGTTTGAACATATAATGCTAAAAACATCAGATAATCCCATATCATCTAGTGCATGGTCTCTTCAGTAAACTTGCCTTCAAAAGAGAAACACTAACAACCGCTACATTTTTATACATTCAGAAAAAAGGAAGTAAAAGTAAACTATTCAAGCTAAGATGAAAGACAAACCAAGAAAGAAATCTTTCACTATCAATCTAAACATTCCTCCAAGAATACTAAAGTTATTTTGTAAAAAGGAAAGAAACTAGGGCACGGAAGCAAGGATAAGTTTTCATATATGTCCCTTCAAAGCTAAGACAAATAATCTTGCTTCAATTACCTAAACACAAACAAAGTAGAGATAGTCTGAGCTAGTTTTTCTAAGCAGAAGATAATATAACTCCAAGTTACTCAAGTTATTTTCTTGGTAGAAATAACTAGAGGATAGAACCAATAACATGTTTTTGGGTATGGCCTTTGAAGCTAAGTACACAATGCTAATATGCTTGGAAGAGTTAGATTGAGAAGAGACAATCCAAAATTAATTGGCATGATTGAACTTTTAGCTGAGAAGGGACAGATTATTTGTAACAGTTGTCTACTAATTTAATCATCATCCTAAATGATAAAGAATATTGGCACTTTTGACACACATATGGATGGGAACCACAGCATACTGACCACCAAAAAAGAAATTCTTTTTCACAATAGGAAAGTACCACACTAAAAACTTCTGGCTGGTACTAACCGCAAATTCATCTACATCCTGAAGCTTAGCAACTAACATTTCTAAGTCATTACGAGTTTCCACCAGCTTAAATGGGGTAGACTCGAGAGGAAGCGGTTCTACCGGCTCACTTTCAGATTTTCTATCAACAAAGTCGGCAACGGATAACTTCACCTGCATATAGGGGAATAAAGTGAAACTATGAAACAAAATATAGCTGGTAATTAACCAATAAAATATATCCGTGCGAATATTTACTAGTAGCAGGCATATAACATAACAAAAAATGTTAGTTAAATAAGAATCAAAGTTTCAGTCACTTGAGTAAAACTAATAAATTTATCTTAACTATCTGAACCTCACATGAATTATCCGAAGTAAGAAACTAAGACATTTGAAAGCACTAAGTAGTTGCTAAAATAAACTGATATTCATGAGTGCATGTTAATAATCAAAGATGGAGAAGCGAAATATGGGAGGAAAAAAACACAAAATCCCAAATGACTAACCAGTGGATGAATCAGATTTCCATCGCCCGTGTCCAACCATACATGTTCAAACGGCAGGTTCTTGTTATTCACTCGTATTTTATATGCGTCCTGTGGACGCGGAATGGTGGCAATGTGAAATGGTACCTTCAGAGGAACCACTGTCCTCCTCTTATCCTTCATGTCCACATTGACAGAAGAGCCTGACGCAGAGACGGTCTCATCTTTCGCACCTTCCGCTTCCTTTTCCTTCCTCGACCTCCTGAACTCGTCCATAGAGATCGCAAGATGACCCCGAAACTCGTCGTTGGGGACAGCTAGCGAGTCAGAGGCATCGTCAAGATCCTCAGGGAACCTTGGAAGCTTCTTGATCCCCAAAATATTATCCAATGCAGCGATACGCCTCGAGAAGGACTCAGATTCCCCGATTTCCTTTAGAGGGGACTTGAAGTCACCAAAGTTGTTAAAGAAATGCAAGGCCTCACCGGAGTAAGCGAGGGGTCCGGAGACCACCGCCGGCGAAAAGAAATGGAGGAGGGAGGGAGGGAGGGAGGAGGAGGTTCAGCCTTCGTCGGAGCGCCAGAACACCGTTGGGGTTCTTAAAGCAGAGTGGAAAGTTGGCACGCTTTTTTCTACCCTCCCCCCTAGTAATCAAAATAATTACTTTTTTAGACCATTTCAATGTAATATAATTTTTAGGCGTAATAAATAAATTTGGAAACCTGTGAAATTTGAAATTAGCTCAAGTTATTTACAGCAAGAGCCCCTGATAGTTTGATCAATTTACAATTACACCGGCTCCGTTGATACAAGATAAGGAAAAACGAGACATTGATGTTTTGGAGGAATTTCATTTAGCTCCTGTTGGTTTACATTTTCCTAGAAAGGTCCTCGTAGTTTTAAAATTTGCAGCACTGGATCTCCAACTCTTACCGTTTATAATTAACATTATTAAATACATTCTTAAAAGTTAAATATTATCCTACTCAAGCAAAAAAAAAGGCACACATATAAATGACTGACAAATTTAGAAATACATAAACTAATTTAAAAATATAGACCGTAATTTATATTAATCACATCATGATTATCACATAATTAACATGATATTCTCTTTGGCGAGGTGATCAAGAATAAAGAAATCTACTGAGAAAGACAACTAGATAGTAGATGAGATAATGCAACTCATCTTGAAATTAAGACGAAGCAGGTGATAAATACAAGATTTATCCATTTACTATCTCATTCTTGAAATACAAGATTTATCCGACCAATAATAAGAACACTATAATGCACAAGAAAAATAAATAAATAAATGCATTGCCCTTCTAATCTAACAATGATGGGGCAACCAAAGGTGAAAGGAACCTGGCAAATTTCACTTATGCATTGCATTTGTTACCAAGTGTTATGCAAACCATCATAGCCCTTAGCGATGATGCTTCGACTTCTTTCGCCTAGGCTTGCTTAAAAGCTTCAGCATTTCGTCTGTGAGATCGATCTCGGAGTCTTCATCGCCTGCATGCCGGTGTCGCTTGTCAGAAGTGTGTGTCAGCCATGCCAGACCTTCGATAGCAGCATCCCTCTCGGCAAACTGCTTGCATTTCTTTGGCTTTCCGATAAATTGCATCCCCTTGAATTCCACTATCGCGCGGAACTCATTGGTCTTCAAGTGTTTCGTCTTGTACCTCGGAGGAGTGTGACCGGCCCTCATCAGTAATGTCTGTAGCAAGCCCTTTGGGTTTGTGACGTTCTTCACGGGATCATGTTTGTTACTCTCATTGCTGCTAGCCCTGGCCCTTCTAGTTTCTCTTCCAAACACAAATCTTCCTTCGCACAGGTCTCCTGAAACAAGCTCCTGAACGGCCAGCATTAGGAACTTGCCTTCTTTGTGGATATCAATTTTTGGATCTTCAAGCTGATGCATGGAATTGAAGATTTTAGGGACGCATCAGAGATGTACTAGTAAATTTTTTGATGAATAACAAAATGCAATAATGGAATGAACCGTGATTGCGTAAAAGTAAACATCTCGTCTATCAAGTTAAAATAACATAAACTATTATAGGCAACTAGAGAAGCAGCTAAATTTGGGTTATTATACCTTTCTCAGAACAAGCTTATCGAGTTCCGTCTTGAGGTTCCAGTAGCAATCGATTAAATTTGGATCCATAAAGAAATCAATGTAGCCATCCAACATCTTTAAGTGCCCTGACTAGTTAGTCATGAAATTCCAATCAGCTAAAAAACAATTATAATAAACAGTCAGTCTAAATAGAATTTTGATCCAGGAAGAGAAATACCACTTCTCCTCTCACAAGAGATCCACCAAATAAGATCAATATTGAGTCGGACACGCCCGTTGAATCGCGAATAAAAACAGTGTTGACCTTCACCTTCTCGCCAAAGACCAACCAGGGATATGGGATTGTCTGATACTTTGCATTCACAGAGTTCTGTGTAATAATTTTAGATTCCATAAGCAAGCACATGGCATTCAAAAGAAAATAATGTCTAAGGTCAATAGAAGAAGGTCCATAATAAAAAATTTGCTTATTTATAGTCAACAAAAACAAGCATTAATATGTTGCATTTTAGTTTATATCTGAATGTGAATGAGTTCCTAAAATACGTCAAAACCAAACTTATGAAGCTGAAAGAATTGAATTTATCATGTGCTTAAAAATGATTAATTAAAGCTTTGTACTTACAGCATAAAGCAAAACCTGGCCATCATCCATGGTTTTGAAAGACATAGACTTCTCCCTGTGCTGCGTGAGCATAACATAACAAGAATAAAAAGATCTGAAGCTTAAATAGGAGAAAATTGCACAAACATCTACCAAAGAAGTGACCATTTATTTACCACTACTGAAGCTATCCCTGGGAACAGCCCGGAGCATATAATAGCTCGAACCAGTGACTGGTTATGGCTCAAGCTGTTACTGATGCTGGAGTCTGTATCTACTAGACCAGCATCTTTTAGAATAAAGCTAAATTGCTTCCTCAGAGAATGAATTGCTTGAAGAGTCTGTGTTGAAAGAAAGTTCCTCCAGCAGTATTCATATGTTGATCCTTCTCTCTCTGCATCTTTCCATCCCTCATATGCACGAACAAGAGCCATATGATCACTGTAATCCTTTGCTGAGAATCGTGATTTTGCAGTTCCTGCCAACTAAAGAAAAGAAGCTAAATGACCATTTGTGCAACCATGAATAATCCATCTTTCATGTGTACTACGAAAAAGTCATGGAGGACTAAATCTCTTTCCACTATGCACAGGGGTAATAACAATTTTTATAAAATTAGAAAAAGTAAAACCAATCAATGTGCTTATAGAACAATGCAGGATCGATAAGAATTGACACAAACATTGCTTCAAGGATTAGTTGAATTCCACAAATAGCTAAAATATAAAACATGAAACCAAATAATCATAATCTTTGGTCATCCCACTAGAGAAGTGAACTCACATCCTTCTTGTCTTGTGGTAATAAGAAAGGGTCTCTAACACTTAGACCAGATACTACTGTAAGAACTGGGTCAACACACCGAAAAACAGCACCCATAATAAGCATCTTTCCTAGCTTCGGATCAACTGGAAGCATTGATAGATATCGACCTACATGATACAAAAATGAAAAACTGAATTTCAAGAGATTTGGAATCTAAAGAATCTCAAGATAATGTCATTTTACTTCATACCAAGATTTGTAAGATTCTCTTGCCCATCTAAAGCTCCAATCTTCTTCAGGAATTCAACAGCATTTTGGACCTGTATTAATCCAGAATTTTAACTCACTTTTGTACTGACCTAGAAGGAACCATAGTTTTATATTGGAAAGCAAGAGCATTAACCACCAGTTCGAGACTTGACACTAGGTAGTACAAACATTGTTCAACCCTTCTGAAAAGAGACAAAACAAAAAGGAAAAAAAAGGATAACATTGTTCAACTTTCATCATGGTACAGAGTACAGATTATCTTGGTAAAAGCCATGCCTGAACTCAGAACCATGAAATTTTGCAGAAGCGAGTAAAACCGTTCATGATTTGTCAGAGCACAAAAAATACACATCTCCAATAAGATTATATTTTCAAAAAGCAAAATGGGGAAATCATCACATAGTGCCACGTAGTCTCCGTACTTTTGGTTCATTCGGGACTCTATTACTCTAAATGAACACTCAATGTGCACAGGATTTGGGGACCATGTATATGGATATTCACAAAATGAAGCTGATAATTCAGTTGGGCAATCAAACATAGCAGGCTTCCAAGTTTGAAATTTGTGGAGGACAGGTCTTAAGTATAGTTCAGTGATCTTCATAAATAATATAATTAATATGATTGCACACTAATTTTTCTGAATCTCAGCATTTAAAAACTAATCAAATGTAGTAGATTTTGCAAGTCAGAGTTTAATTTATTGAACTAGTATTTGCAAATAACTTCAGAAGAATAATGAAAGGCAAAGAAAGGCTTCCAGCTAAAATGCAGGTTTCACCTGTTTAGTTTCAGTAATAAGTTGCAAATTGCAATACTTACAGCGAGAGATTCTGGGGGCTGCAAAGAAGCTGACAAGAACTCTCCTATGCTACCAACTTGCAAGCTTTTTATTTGCAAACATAATGAATTCAATGGAGTTCGCAGCAGCTCAGGAAGTTGATATTCTGCAAAGGCATCATATACACATCTAGGATAGAGATGATAGCACTCCCCTGGTTGCACGCGTCCAGCCCTACCTCTTCTCTGAAAGGAAAGAACATATTAGAACGACATAACACAATACAAGTGACAATTTAAATGTCTCACAAATCAAATGACAAAACCAAGTCCAAATAGTATATTCTATGCTGTAAGTTAAAAATCCAAATGTTGCTGATAAGCAGTTTTCATGAATTCAAGATTAGGATGGGAATCATCAAATCTAACCAACAACAACCAAGCCTTATACGACTGGGTGGGATCAGCTAGTGACAAATCAAACCCACTGAAAATAAATAAATAAATAAGAGATAAGAGATGTAAAATGACAAATCTTGAAGTGGGATATCTCATTTGATGGGCATAAACAGGGAAATCCAGGTCCAAGTGGAACATTATATGCTATCATTCTAAACTTAAATTTGCTGATAGATAAATAATTTAATTCATTCAAGAATAAATTGGAAATCATCATGAACATAATCTAAACTTTAAAAACATTAAATAAAACATATCCAAGAGACATAAAATGATAAATGTTGAAGGAAAGTATCTCACTTGACGGGCAGAAGCTTTAGAAATCCAGGATGGCAGCAAGCAAGGTGTATTGTTCAAAGCATCATATGTAGTCTCCTTTGCTTTGCCACAGTCTACAACAAAGACGATATCATTTATGGTAATACTTGCTTCTGCCATGTTTGTAGCCAGGACTACCTTTCGCACATTTGGTGGAGGCTTTTCAAAAATGAGTTTCTAGAAATATTCATAAAGAATAAGACATTAGAAGAGAAATGCAGCATCAAAATGAGATAATAATCTCTTAATTTAATAAAACCAATTAAGAGGGAAGGAAATGCAAACATGTAACTGATTGATCAGTCAATTCTAGACAACGGGTCAAATATGATCTCCTAGTTTTCTATTGGAAAACTATGTTACATCAGGAGGCCAATAGAAGCATATAAGGATCTCCTGGTAAACTTCAATAAGGGTGTCATTAAGACTCCCTGAGATAATTCAATCCAACCAAGACATTCCTGCAAGTCTTCTTTCATTCACAATTACTTTTCTAGCTTGCTTCACATTTGACAGAATATTGGGCAGAATTATAGCGAAGAACTACACTCGGAGAGTTCATAAAAAGTTAAAAACCATGAGAGAATTGACTTAAGATGGATGGCTTATCATACAATTACCTCAATTTCTCATTTCCAACCCAATTCTGACCCAATAGTTGCGACACTATAAGACAATATATACATACCTTGCATGAACACACACAGAAAAAAGCAGAAACAGAAATTAAGTTGTGGTAATGTTCATTTCAAAGAAAAAAAATAAAAAGAGATTCTCATGTATGGTAAAATTATTGGTGTTGAATTCAACTGACTGACCATTGTCAACTTAGAAGACTATACATTTATAATCTTAATACTCTCCTCTAGTCCAGGTTGATGGGCCCGAGTGAACTGGGCCAAGCCCAACATGTTGACTAACTCAACTTAATTGGAGATCCATTACTAACATAGCACAATCCAAACACAAGAACTGTTTTCCAATACCATGTCAATTGTGATTGATCTATAAAAAAGTTTGTTCAGCAAGAACTGAGTCCACACACAATGCATTTACATTCTTAACACCTTGACAATGAAGTGAACACTTACTCAGATAAGACATAATGAAAATAATATGTACATATTACAAGGAGCAAAACAGAAAAAAAATTAAGAAACAGACAAAATCATGATCACAAAAATCACCTGTTCAGAAGTGGCCATTGAACCATGACATGCAATTACCAACACCCTGTTTGGATCTCCTAAAAGAGGATGAGCCCTTAGCTGATCCCTCAAGCAACTAATGTCGTCCCAACCAGTCATAAACACAAGCACAGCACCTGGCTGCTCCTTCCGGCATATATAACATAGAACAGCCTCAATAAGGTTAAAACCTATACAATCTGGTGTCCAGGAGGCCAAAGAATCACGCGCTCTAGAACTGTAACCCTCAAAATTTGAATTTTTAAGAGCATCCTGCAAACAAAATGTAGCAACATGTAAGAACTGCATTTGCTTAAGAATTTTGCAAACACTAGTAGTAGTGTAGTACCTCAACAAGAGAAGTAATCTGATTTTTCCTTTTCCGCGGCATTAGTTGCCTCTGCGTCTTCCACAATTTCTCTTGGCCATAGTCATCAATTTGGTTGAAAGAAGTCAGCTTGTATCCAGTCTTCTCAAGAATATCTTCAAGAAAGTGTGCCCTTACAGGATAGGTGAAGCCCTAAGCAGAATTTGGTTTTAAAAGAGACAAAGCAAACATGCTGTTCCTTGAAAATGTCATGAGAAGTATGTTTTGATATAGGCATTTATCCACAGCTGATGAACTTATGTAGAAAATAATTGGTAACATCCTCCAAAAAAAAGAAAATATTTGCATTTAGAAAAGGACAGGTTTATCAATACTAAATGCTGGGTAATTTTCGATTCACAAATTTAAAAGTACAATTGCAGGAACTACAATGTGCACATTTTCTGATACACTTCGTAAAGTTTTTCAACAAAAATAAAACAATTAAACTCAGTTTCTTGCTAATATTTAGTACACTTATGGAATACTAATGAAAACAATTCTATAGAAAATGCCACAAATAATCTACTTAATTTTTATGGTGCTGAAAATTGAGTATGCAATATTTTCAATCTTCACTTCACAACAGTTCCCTTAAATCATAGCCTCAGAATGAATCACAATTCAGAGTAAGGGAGACCAAGAAAGTTTCAGCAGTATGAGTATTTTGCAATTCTTCAAAGAGATAATGAGAATGGTGGACATTCAAAAATCAAAGATTAACACAACAAAGCTTACAGGAATGTGAATTGTTGGTGCTCCACCAAAGTAACTTGAAAATAATTCAGCATTTAGAGTTGCGCTCATCAAAATCAGCCTCAAATCACGACGACGTCGAAGAAGGTCCTTTAACACGATCAACAAAAAATCTGCACATGTCAAATAAGCACATGCAATCTTGCAACAAACAACTGAAACAGCTTGTGCAAAAGACGAAAGCCTTTGCATTTGTATAATGTAGAAAACACACCTTCATTCATGCCTCGTTCATGAATTTCATCAACAAAAACATGAGTTACACCATTCAAATTTCGGTCCCCCAGCAATCTTCTAAGCAAAATACCACTGGTACAAAAAAGTAGATGTGTATTTTTTCCTTTGATTCCCTCTAATCGAACTTTGTAACCAACCTATCACAAAACTAATGTCTAGAACAAAGCTTGTAAAGGAAATTTCAAAATAAGCACAATAATCATTAAACATCTCTTGCCAAAGCAAACCAGGGAAGTATGGAGAGAGCCTT
>JBBPFP010976294.1:0-14189 GCA_037974795.1 Kaempferia galanga | reverse complement strand
ATAGAGACACGAACGCTCTGATCGAGTTGAGATCTATCGAAGAAATTAAAGTTGTTGTCAGGAGTACTAGTTTACGCAACAAAGGTAACACTCTATTAGATAGAGTAGCAAGAACGAAGTTGTATGTATTCACATAGATCTCTGGAATGATCCTTTCTCCGCTGCGAATATTTTATTTTATGCACTAGATCCCTACAGCTTCTACATGTTATAGAAGTTATTCGGTACGGTATCAACCTTAAATCTTAAACTTATCCTAAGCACATTGTAGCAGCTATTGGGTAGCTTCTACACATTGTAACAGCTACCAGTAGCTGCTATAAGAGCGCTAGATCAATGAGTATTTTTGTGGATAAAATCATTGATGGGTCGCCCGACCCTTTTTTTTAAAAAAAGGAAGATTGACATGATGGATAAAATCAATGATTTACAAGAAGCTCATTTGATGTTTGTCTTAATTTGGGCGTCATTTTAATTTTTTCCCCCAATTTATTTTATACATCATTATACTCTTTGTGGATGTTGGTGCAACCAACCTTTGGTCAAGGTTGACCAGATTGGTCAAGCTCGAGTTGACTTGAGTTAAGTTTTGATATTTGATCGATATTTTAAGTGGTTGAGTAAGACATCAAGTTGGTCAAGGTTGATCGGATAATTGACATGATGAGTATGGTTGAGAAAATGGTGTATATTTGAGTAAAAAGTTAAGTGGGCCAAGTTAATTTGATACTTGATAGGAAGAGTCGAGTCCAAATAGATCAAGGTTGATCGAATACTTAGTGATTGAAGATCTTGAAAGTCCAAGTGGATCATAGTTGACTAGACACTTAGTATGTGAAAGGAAAATCTAAGAAGATCATATTTGATTAAACACTTAATTGGAAGTCCAACAGGAAGTTGGTAAGAGGAAAATCCAAGTGAAGCATGAATGACCATTCACTTGGCAATGGGGAAAGTCCAATTGGCAAAGTGTGAAGTTTAAGTGAATCATGTAGGATCAAATACTTGACACATGGATAAAGTTCTAGCAAGTTAAGAGTGACCGAATGTTAGGCAATGACAAAGTCCTGATAAGTCAATGTTAACCGAATGTTGGGTACGAAAATTCCTAGTAGGTTAAGGTCAATCAGATACTAGGCGAAGCAATGCGAGAGCTTAACCTTAAAAGGACTAAAACAAATGTATCAACCGATTAATAGGAAGTATCAATTAATTGCTAACCCTATACCCTAAATTTGGGATTTGAGGTGAGAAAAAAAGCTTGCAACTCAACTAACCGGTTGAATTGGTTTAATTAAATTCCATGATTTTCATTCCAGTTTAATTACCAATAAGTTTTGGTTTAAAGTTGGATCTAGACATCAATTTTGATTAAAGTCAAGATGGTTGATTTTTTTTTATTTCAAAAGTCATTTATTATTGAAAGGGGTCATGAATCAAGAGAGACTCAACAAAGTACTAGAAAGATAATTGTGCAAGTTCAGTGTGAATCTAAATTGTCCAATCATGGTCAATTAAATCTCATTTATGATTGAAAAAATCTAGAATTAGAAACTTTTAGCATGGTCAACTTAGGAGAGCTCTAGGAGCATAATGGTGCAGTCATTGATATGTCCAGAGTCCAACAATGACTGATAAAAAATCAAAATGGTTGAATTTTTTCTTTCAAAAGTCCTTTAAGATTGAAAGAGGTCATGACAGTTTAAGCATGGTGAGACTAAGAGTGTTAGGAGATAATGATCAAGTTTTAGGTGAATCTGAATTATTTAGATCCATCTGTATTTGACCAAAACTTATTGATAACTATAAATGATTTAAATTTTAAAGTTTTTAGCATAGTCAACCTTAAGAGAACTCCAAAAATATAATAATGCAATCACTAAATGAATCAGATGTATTTTAGTTCCAGAAATAACTTTTTGCCAAAAGTGGAGATGATTGAGTTTTTCCCCAGAAGTTGTATAAGGTTGAAAGGGGGCATGAGTCAAGAAAGTTTGAGCATGTTAAAACTTAAGAGAGTGCTAAAAATTTAACAGTCTTGTTTTAAATTGAATTTGAATGGTTTAAGTTGAGTTTTGATCTAAACTTATTAATTGTTGAAAAAATCTGAATATAGTCATATTGAAGAGAGTTTAGGAACATAATGGTGCAATTCTTAAGTAGGTGGTTAAAGTTTGTTTTTTCAAAAGTCATTCAAGGCTGAAATGGATGACAAGTGAAGAGAGTTTGCGCATGATGAGATTCAAGAGAGTGCTAGAACAATAATTGTTCAAGTTGGATATGAATTTATATTGTTTGGGTTCATCAATAAGTTTTGATTAAAATTTATTGATGATTCAAAAAGAACTAGGGAATTTTAAAATGATTAAATTTAGAAGAGTTCTTCAAATATAATGATGCAATCCTCCTTAGTCCAATGTCTCTAGGTTTAATAAGGTCTTGATGCCCAAGTCAAAATGATTAATTATTTTTTCTTCTAAAAGTCATTCAAGATGAAAAAGATCACAAGACAAAAAGAACTGAGACTCAGAGACGACGACGATAATAATAATAATAATAGATATCTATATTTGAAATGAAACAAAATTATTTAAAATCATCAATAAATTTTAACTAAAAATATATATATGAAATGAGAACATTTTAACATATGGATTGGAAGTTGTCACATAAAATCTTGAGGTCGAAATTCAGCTCGTCTATACCTCCTTCATATTTTAATTATTTATACTAATAACTAGTAGTTACTCATGATTTACTTCCTTTATATTAACCTATGGAAGAGTTGATAAGAGGACTGGAGCGAGCGAATCGATTTTTATTATATTTTAATCACGTAGGATAAGACAATTTATATTAGAAAGTAGATATTGAAAAATTGATCATAAAAATTTAATATATTTATATAACAAAAAATGATAATACATATTTTAGACGGGTCAGTATATATGCCCTAGGTATAGATAAATAAATTTATCTAATAATATATATATATATATATATATATATATAATGAGTTTAAAAAATAAATATATATTTTTTAATGAGTTGCCCATGACTTATCTGTTTGTCGAGTCTGCCTAATCTCCCTCCTTCCTCTCCTGCCACGGTCTCACTCTCGGTTGGCCGGCGTGGTAGTGGTGACGCTGGCGGTGGAGCCCATCACTGATCCTGTTCGTCTCTGGTTTTGCCTTTTTCTCTTGTCTATGGATTTTGTTTGTTAAACCATCGTTGGGATACCAAAAAGGAGCCTCCTTCCACTCCGAATCCGCTGCCTGAAAGCTAAGCGCAGCCCTTCTTGAAGTCTTACGGGAACAATCCTGTCGCCGCCTCCAGATCTGAGATCCCAGAGTAGCTGGACGTTCCAGATCGGAGTGGATCCTGTTCCAAAGGTGCTCCTTTTTTCTGTTATCGCACCTTGTTTGCGACGGAAGATATGAGGGACGACCGGATTTGATTAAATATTTGATTTGAAGAATTATGAGTAGATAGATCATGTTGATAATCTCTGGTTGGTCTTTATCTTCTATCCCGTGTCAGAAAGTAAGAGGATTTATTTCGTCACTTTTCTTCTGTGTCTCCTTACTAGAAGATGCAACTACTAGCTTTTGTTCTGATTTTGTTTGTAGCTATGAATCTGTGACGTACCTGTTTGATTTCCAACTCCCATGAATTCATCTCTTTTAAGGTGATCTATTGAAAATAGAAAATTTTATTCTTTCATTTTTTTTATGCTATTCACTCCGAAGTCGCTAATTTTTACTTGCCCCAAAAAAGAAGTGTGTAATGTAATTTTTGTTCAAGGATGGAAAGTTGGAACCTTTTGATAGTCTTCGATGTTGGTTATCTGATTCGAGCTGTCCATCTCTTTTGTAGTCGCTACTGATATATGTAAATTCGTATTCCAGGAGGAAACATCTGGATTTCGGACGTGTTGGGTTCCAATAGATCGCTAGCAGATGGTTAGAGCTGGAAGGCAGCCTGGATGAGATGAGAGATGTTAGCAACGTTAATGAACCTGCTGAGTTCGTGTTGGCTGCCATCCGATCGATATGGCTATTCAAGTTCCGATGTAGGCCGGCAGGATGGGCTTCTATGGTACAAGGACATTGGACAACATGTTTATGGAGAGTTCTCTATGGCAGTCGTCCAAGCAAACAACTTGCTCGAGGACCAGTGTCAGATTGAATCTGGGTCACTGAGCTTAAGTGAATCTGGTCCCTATGGCACCTTTATCGGTGTATATGATGGCCATGGCGGACCAGAAACATCCCGTTATATCAATGATCATCTATTTCAGCATCTTAAAAGTAAGTTCTAATGTTTCATCTTGAAAGCTTTGTCATAGATTCTTCTACTTCTATCTCAATAATGTTGTTGAATTACTAATATCTGTTTGTATGCTAAGTTTCACATAACTCAAATGTTATTTTCTTACTAAAGAAATTGAGTATCTTCTACTCCTTGAGGTAACTAGTTGAAGGACAAATTTACTTGACGATCCTTTCACAACATGTTTTCTGATATTCTTTTCTTCCACTTTATGTACTCTTGCAATTCAATGTTCAGAGTCTCTTGCAAAATCTTCTGCCTTTTTATAGGCATAGACATCTTAGAACAGTTCCTTTTTATTTTTCAGGATTTGCAGCCGAACATCAATCGATATCTGTGGATGTAGTACGAAAGGCTTATCTAGCTACAGAAGAAGGCTTTATCTCATTGGTTGCCTCACAATGGTCAACAAAACCTCAGCTTGCTGCTGTTGGCTCGTGTTGTCTTGTTGGTGTAGTCACTGGTGGCATGCTGTATATTGCCAATCTTGGTGACTCCCGTGTCGTTCTTGGGAAACTTGTCAAAGCAACTGGAGAAGTTTTGGCTGTTCAGTTGTCAGCCGAACACAATGTAGCAATTGAATCCATGAGACAAGAGTTGCAATCAGTGCACCCAGAAGATAAACAAATTGTTGTGTTGAAGCATAATGTTTGGCGTGTGAAGGGCCTAATCCAGGTGCTTACATAATAAAGTTCTCTTTGTAATTAATTTACTAACAGTACTGACATGAGTTTCATTTAATGCATTAAATTGTTGCGACCCTGATGACCAATGAAGCAAAGACGAGAACAATCCATTAAAAGATGGATATCTATTTGGGAGAGACACTCCTTTGCACACCCACACCAATGACCTTTGCATATCTCACACTAAACTAATATGTGTGTGACATCTCACCCACCATGAAATACCTCTCCATACTAATCCAGAAGCGTGGAGATGTACTTGTAATGTGAGCTTAGTTGAGACTTCACCTTGCAAGTCAACAAGGTTTGACCTCGACTTTGATTGTAGCATATTATGTTTATGCTAGTCTTTGAAGCTTGACAAATTTCAATCCCTACCAACTGGCTATCCAAGAGTGGACCATGCCTTTCATGTGTGCATGCCCAATCTCCCTACACATCCTCTATGTGCTAGTAATGTGCATGTGCCACTGGTACATCATCGTCTAACAATAACAATACATGGAATAAGATGTTTCTAATTCTTTTAAGTTGAGACATCGAACAAACTTGATGGTCAACAAAATAAAGTTGGTAATGGAGTGAATATGGTTCAATTTTGCTGGTTTGCTAGGAAAATTCCAAACTAAACCAAAATTTCATGCTTAAATTTTCAAACAAAAACTGAAATCAATATCAATTGAACCAGTTGATTTGGTTTTGGTTTTGCTTATTTCAAACCAATTTCTTTTAACTATTTTTTATTTTCCAGTACTAGAAATCTATCAAATAATGCATGAAAACTTACAAACTTCACTAATATATGCATATATTAGAACTTGAGTCCTTAGGTTGTTAGGGTTCTGCCTTAAGTATATGTAGATATATTTATACCACACATGAAAATTCATCCAAATAGAGAGGAGAATAACATTATAGATATGCAGCAGTCTTGTGAAGAAAACATATTTGTCCTTTCATCATGAATTGTAATCATCCTCTATGAATACAATTGTTTAACCCTTTTTGTTGGTTTATCTTCATTTGTAGTGGGATCTTTCTATTCCTTGCTCGTATATTTTCTTATCTTGGGATTTCTATGTAAATCATTGTGATTGTTTATACTTCTTTGTGTTATTTCTAATGTATCTATCATATCTTGTTAACATGATTTGTTAACAGGTATTCTATAGGCAATGTGATGATGAAAATCTGAATTGGAGTTTAGCTCTCGAATAGAATGGGAATCTCTTAGTAGAGTTTTGTTTAATGATATGATTTATAACTAAAATTGTACGGGTAAATCTTTCCCGAAATTAGGCAAGTCTCTTGCACACTCTTGAAATCCTATGTCTTATGCAACATATAGATATACAAGGAATGAGTAATAGAATAAATTGGATAATCATAAAACACAATTACCTGGATTGCGTAACTAATTTATCAAACGATAGAGGATACCATAACACTAGGTTTTTATATTTTGTTGAGAAAAATAATCCTCTCCTATTGAAAACCTTGTAAAGGCAAATAATGATTATACATCCAATAAGAGTTAAAGAAGCACATATAAATGTTATTTTACTTTTGAAAATTTCAATAAGAGAAATGTATACCATTTTCAATAATGTTTAGTTTTATTATGTAAATTAAAATGGTAGTATTAAAGCAATATCACGAAGGTAATCATATCAATAAGCAACATTACTATGAAGTCGTTATCAATTAACTATTTCTCAAGCTACAATTATCCTCTTCGCGGCACATGTATAAAAATTTGATATACTTAATCATGGTAACTTAGGCCCAGAAGGAGTGTATAGTTTAAGTAGAACTAGTTCCATAAAACATAACAAAAACATGTAGAGATAACCAATGCACAATCCCTATTGGTGAACTCAGACCATAGCCAATTAGTGTAATCCCAATCTCTTGTCTCTATTAAACTCATTTTATTATGTGTTTGTTTCTAACAGCCCAAGAGTCTATCTTAAAATATGAAGTGCGTGCTATAAAATTTTTCTTTTAGACTAAGCACCATCCAACGAGTACACTAAATTCTAGATGCTCCTCTCCATTTCAAACATTCATTTCTTATCGTATTAATGATATCTTCACGAATATCTCTAAATAATATATTTAAGATATCTAAAACAATTACTAACAGGAATCTCATGCCTATTCATCTTAATTATTCTTTTGATTTTTTCTTGCCGTTGAAACAATATTTCATATATTGCTTTAGTTCTACTAACTTAACTTGAAATCTTTATAAATAATTTCTCACAATTCAAGCTTTTCATTCAATCTATTTACTCACACATCAATTGACAGAAAATCATTAATAAACAACATGCATCAAAAAGATATATCTTAAAATATAATAGGTTACTTCATTTAATACTAATGCAAAAAGATAAATGCTGCTGACACCTGATGTAGATCGAATAATTATAGGAACATCATTTGTGACACTTTAGTTGTTGCAACACTAGTAACTACGTAGTCATTAAAAATCCTATATTACATTCCCAGCTGCCTAGATATTTATTTCTTCTCTAAAACTTTAATGAATAAAAAAAAGGTTTTTCCTTCATTCTTCAGCTATATCTTTAATTCTTAAAATTTTCTGAACAACTTAGTTAACCAAATTATACTTTCTTCTTATGAACTCCTTTAAACTTCAATAAAAATGTGCTCTGAACTTATATTGCTGCAAGCTTTCTGTTTCTTTGTAATTTGTTTGACAATTTAGCCTCACTCAATCTATTATTATGAGCAAAATCTTGCGGATGCACAAAATGGCATGCTGGAAGTGATTTTAAACTCAGGTTTTTTGTTTCTTTTTTATTTTTGTTTCATTCAATTTTGCACAAAGCTCTAACCATAGTGTATTATCCCACAGTTCTTTCTTCATGATCCTAAACAAGGGTAACTACTTTATGTGAATAAGTTTATATTAAAATAGCATACCTTTGATTAGTACTTTATCCATTCTTGTGGATGAGCTAGTGCATAATAAAGAGTGGAGAGAATAATTAGTGAATCTAAGCAAGGAGGAGGATCCATCAGCAGATTCTCTCCTCCCTTGTAACAGATGTGGAAGCAACTACAAGATTCTCTGCAGATCGTGTTGGGCAACAAAATATTGAGACACTTTATTTTTCAGCCTCGTATGTTCACGTAAGACGTAAGTTTAAGGTGTGTTATTGGAAAAATACAGGGAATAATTAAGGATGAAGCATAGGACACCGAGCCCAACAATCAAGTTCTTGTGATAATTATGATGGTGAAAGTATAGCAAAAGGCTATTATTGAGTGTGATGAGGATGAGAATGATGACAGTGATCATGCTTTTCATGATTACGACAGTGGATTTATCAAGGGCATTCTAGCAGATGTTTGGCAGTAATCATACCTTATTGTAGATAACAACCAATAATGAGGCATGCATCAAAAGAGTTGGTGTGCAAGGAGCCTTGGGTTCAGATTTTGGAATAACTCTAGGTGGACCTTTGTGTCATATGGACAGAAGCTACACAATATATCAATGTTATAATTGCTTTACTATGGTTATGACTGACTGCTTTTCTGGTAGACAGACCATTTGCTTGGACTTGTTCTTGTGTTGTTAGAGATTTGGAATTCTTTGCTGACCAAAACATATATTATGTGTCAGACTTTTGTATTATATATGAAGGTCGTCATTAGGGATGTATTGGATGATTTTATGAAGTGCTTCAAGTTCAACTTATGTTGCCAATTTAATGATTAGCTGAAGGTGATGAGAGAGAATTCACCAGCACATATGATTGGCTAGGTGAGAAGCCATCAAAAAGTAGACAAGGGCACACTTCAAGGTATCTACCTAATGTGACATCCTACTCAACAAGTTTAGTGAATCTTGAAAAAGTGTATATTTTGGATCTAGGGATAAGCCAATATTGACTTGCCTAGAAATTATTAGATCAACATTGATGAAAATAAGGATAAAATAAGGTTCCATATACAACATGCTGCAAAATCTAGAAGTTGGATAACATTTCCATTGTAGTAAATGCAGGAATTGTGAGGAAATTTAATGTTTCAACAAGTATAACACTTTAATTCTTTTTAAGAGCACTAAAACATAATTGCAGAATATGGTAGTTGACAGCAATTTTTGTGTTCATGCAATGGCTTGCATGAGTGAGATTGAGAACAACAAACCACCTGGGAGTTACATTTATTAGTATTAAATGTATAAGCATATGGTAAGATGTGTAGTTCTATAACTGCTCCTATCAATTGGCTGATCATTAGCCCTGTTGAGCATTGAGAGATCATTCCGTCCACTATTGGTATAAGCAGACTAACAAGGTCAAGGCAAGAAAGAACAGGAAAGTATGTGTGAAACTGAAAATTTGGGTAGGCTGATGCCTCAAAATAATAGGAGCCTCTAGATGCACAGGAATTAGTTTGGCTTACTCCAGTATGTTTGTGTACTTGATTGGAACATAGAAGTATATGTGCGAAACTGAAAATTCAGCGATAATTTGTATAGTTAATCCAATTATTGGACACTTCCTGTATGTGGTAATATATCATACTTCCACTTTTCGTATTGGTGCTTTTCTTTCTTAGTTTGGCTTACTCCTTTGGTTTCCCTTAGACATCCTTTATTACAACAACAACTAAGCCTTATCCCACTAGGTGGGGCCAGCTCTTAGACATCCTTTATTATTTTTCAAAATTACTGTGGACTTGATATTCTGGCAGAATTCAAGCTGTTTGTCTCAATGCTTAATCCTGCTTTGAATACTGGCAGTTGCTATGTTTTTGTCAGTTTCAATAATTTATTACTTTTTTATATGTATTGTATGCGAACTAATCAAAGCTGATTATAGTGAAGTTCTGATGGATTTTTTTTTTTTTGTTGCCTTTCTCCACTGTTTGGCGCACATATTACTAAAGGTGTAATTTTTTGGAGTTATCAATAACACAGTATTCAATTTGTTAATTATATTACTGTGGAAGCTTCATTAGATCAAATATCTCCATGAGAATTTAAATGGCTGATAGATGGTTATAAATTGCCATTTGTTAGGTTTGATTACATTGTACTAATTCTGAGAAAGTTCCTGTCACCAGATGAGAATAAATGTTGGTGATTTTTCTTGCTTTTCCTCATTTTTTTTTTTTGCATTAACTGTTATATACCTAGCAATATATCTTCCGATGAAATTCTCTTACTATGGACATTCAATAATCAATATTAGTAACCCCTTTTCCTTTCAAGAAAGGTGTATGCCATTTTATTTTGAAATAAAGAAAACAAAAACTTATGTTCTTGATAGTGCTGTATGCTATAATCATGGATTTGGAAGTGAAGCTGAAAGTGGTAGAGCTGTAGAAGGAGATCAAAGTAAAGAAAAGTGATTTAACTTAATCTAAATATTGTTACTAACAAAAAGTAATTTAATGATTCAAATATTACAGATATTCTGATACACCTAATGCTTTTTAGCTGATCACAAGTCATTGAGGGTAGCATGGCTTGATGATGACAATTATGCCATTTGCGTGATTTTTATTGTTTCTTTGTTGTCACGAGCAATTAAGGAATCATTGACTTGACCAATTTTTGTCTACACATCTTCTATGTCATGTAATCAACACAGTTTATTGCAAATTATATTCTTGTTAATTATATGCGTTCTTTCTTTTCCCTTGTTATATAGGTTTCTAGGTCAATCGGTGATGTCTACCTAAAAAAGGCAGAATTTAATCGGGAGCCATTATATGCCAAGTACCGGTTACGAGAAACTTTCAAAAAGCCTATACTCAGCTCAGAACCATCTATTTCAATGCATCCATTGCAACCACAAGATCTCTTTCTTATATTTGCATCAGATGGACTCTGGGAACATCTTAGCAACCAAGAAGCTGTAGATATTGTTCATAATAACCCTCACAGTGTACGTTTTCTACCCATAAATTACATTAGCATTCGTTTCAGACATTTAACATAGGAGAAGACAGCCATTTGCTTCCCTCAGATGATACAAATTCTGGTTAGGATGACTATTTCTTCTTTGTTTTTTGCCCTGGGCTCTTTTGGACATTGTCTTGTTGTGGAAACTTTTGTATTTTTTGATCAAATTATCTTGTTGGTAACAAACAAAATATTCTTCCTCGTGAATCTTGAATTGTGTATAATACACCGGTTGAATGTGTTACAATTGGTAAAATTTGTCATCATTTAGGGACAATTAGTTCTGTTCTTATTGATCATGAACTTTCTAGGAAGACCTGAGTACTCAGGTAGCATAGGATAATTTTTGTTATATTCTTGGTAATTAAAAAAGGTTCACTAACCCATCCCAGTCATATCAAGACGGGTCATGGTATTCCAATGCCATTTCAAGCTTTCCTGATTTACATCATATGGAATATCCTCTTGATGCCTCCGCCATTTCCTTCACCACTGTTGGCTATGAAAGGAGTGATGCTACTGAAATATCATTACTAATCCCCTTTCTTCTTCCTTCGTTGTTTCAGATACTCTTTTCTGTATTTTTAGCAAGGTCCATGTGGCATTATCTTTAAACTTGGATGATTGTCCTTTTGTTTCACTTGTCCATTTCTTAAATTATTGGTGATTGCTGGCTGGATCCTGACTCAAACTCAAAAACCTAGGCTGATCTGATCTCAGATCCTCAATTTCTTCCATAGTCATTGTTTATAAAGGGCCATTGACTACAAATTTCACAAATGCAACACTCTTCCAGTAATCTTGGTATTTCAAAGAAGTGCTCAGACACCAAATATGTTACAAGTCACATATTAGAATGAGCCTCAGTTGTCATATGGTTGGGAACTTACCCAATAACGATTCCAATTTTCTGATCTTAAGTGTAGGAGGTAAGAATATGTAGAAAGAATCTTAGAAGCATAGAAATGCTTTCCTCTACTTCAATATTTGTGCCATAGTAACTTTCTTAATACCATGTTTGAAATTGAGGAACAATAATTCTTTATTCTAGTTTGCCTTAGCTAGTCAATGATACATCAGAAATCAAACGTTGTGTTCCATAGGATGCAATAGTCTAAAACTTTTTTTGCTTCCCTTGTTGGTGTAAGTTGTAACCAGGTCCTAGAGTGTGAGCATGTTTTCATACAAGGGGGCTGAGAACTTGAACTCAATTTTTTCAGGAGAAGGCCATACCCACATCCTTGTTCCAACCATTTGATTACAAGTGAAAAGGAGAATATTGTTTGAAAACAAACCTTAATAATATTTTGGCATTGTTACTTGTGAATACCGTATAATAACAATTTCATTCCTGAATCATGCATGAAGATACTGGTGTCATTTGAGTTGAGTTGCTTCTTATATTAGTATAAACTCCTGCAGGGAAGTGCTCGACGACTCGTTAAAGCTGCACTTGTGGAAGCAGCCAAGAAAAGGGAGATGAGATACTCAGACCTCAAGAAGATTGACCGTGGCGTTCGCCGGCATTTCCACGACGATATTACTGTTGTTGTTGTGTTCCTCGACACCAACCTAATTAGCAGGTCCAGCTCCCACAGAGGCCCCTCTCTGTCTATAAAAGGGGGTGGGGACACCATACCTGTCAGCTCTCTTGTCCCCTATACAATACCCCCGGAAACCGGAACCTGATAGTAAAACTATGCCCTAACAATACTCCACTGTGTGATCCTCAGTGATGTAAATGGAGGACTGGAGATTTGATTTGTGTCTGTTCTAGCAAACTTTAACTCCATACACGCAAATTGGATAGTTTATCGCTGTCATCGCGCATAGAAATGTTCTGTTTTTTTACTTGTATTTTTCCTCTTTAATAAGTAAATTGCACGAGTAAATTAGTTACACGAGTGAGCCCAAACATTCCTGTGGATGCAAATGTTGTCTAACTTATGTTATTAATAAAGATTGAATCATTTGCATTTGTAGAATTTGTTTTGATAAAGTTAGTTCATTGGTCGTGGCGTGTTATATGCTTGTAAACCTAGTCGTAAGGGTTTATTTATTATAGTGGACAGGTAATCTCATATAGTAATTCTAACATTACAATGTATTTGAGTTGCGGAAATAATTTTTTATAAAAATATAAAGTAATGTTGTGCATAATTGATAAAATTTGGTTTTTTTTCGGGACTTCACACCCAATATAAGTGAATTTTACCAGCTTCCCAGAATATTCCTATTCACTTAAACTAATTATCTGAGCAAAAATATCTTGCATGGAAATGTAATTTAATAGATGTTAGAGAGATTTATTTTTTTGTTAGTTTAATGGTGTGTGACAGTCGTGGAGCTGATTGATTTTACCAGTTTAGAATTAGTTTTGGTATTAGTTAAGACTGCTCATCTAGTAATTTTGATTAAAATAACTTAAAAAGTGAAATTTTGACATGAGTTATATAATATTTAAATATATAATCGTTATATATTTAAATACAAGCAGTAGCATCACTAATGAAAAACAGAGCTTGTACAACATATCACAGATAATAAAGGAAATCAAATGCTGATAAATAGGATAACCTTGACCGTGGTTCCAAAAAGCAGATAAACCACATCAATTATACAAATTGTGCTCCAAACTGAAAGAAAAAACCAACAAAAAATAATAGAAATCCCTCTAAAAGTTTAGAAAATCAAATTACATCTAGAGTTTAGACCAAAAGCAACACCCAATATCTATCCAAAAAACATCCTGCATTTATAATCGAATATAGAAAACCAAATCATAATCCCAAGTAAACCTAGCACAAATCTCCATCCGAATACCATCAATACATCTCCAAAATAAAGATGAACTATCAAAATAAAGTAAACCTATTACAAAGTAAGAGTTAAGTACACTATGATGCATCAAATTGAACCTATCTATTGAAAGAAGCATTTCATCGAACACATGATAAACATGGATTAAGTTGAACCAAGCACGTAAAATTTGAAACATGGGAGATACCTCAAATACAAGAATTCATTAACACTTAACAAACATCAACAATTAATTCAAAACAAGTGAAGAAACCTAGCACAAATCTCCATCCGAATACCATCAATACATCTCCAAAATCATAATCCCAAGTAAACCTAGCACAAATCATAATCCCAAGTAAACCTAGCACAAATCTCCATCCGAATACCATCAATACATCTCCAAAATAAAGATGAAC
>JBBPFP010976190.1:0-14190 GCA_037974795.1 Kaempferia galanga | reverse complement strand
GTCGGGCGCCGGCGCTGCGAGCGCCGCCATGGCCGCCGCCTTCCGTTTCTCGAACTCCATGGCTCCTCCTCGTCGGTTTGCCTGTCACTGATCATACAGCTCTTTCTAGGGCTTTCTTAATGGGTCGTTTAGGCCGGCCCAATTTAAGTTCGATTAAGAAGATTTTAGATGTTTTTCCATAACGTGCACGAAGGACCGATCTGAGATTTTTTCAACATTAGCGGGCACATGGGTAAATAGAACCGACTCAAATAATCAATTCCTAAACCGCATCCGACCGGACCGGTTTGCAAATTTAATGCACGTACTGCCCTAGATGGACCAGGCTTCCACGTATATAATAAAGCGGGATCTCACGTTTTCTTTCTCTTGACTTCTCGCGTCGTCTCCAGCGCCGCATTCATCTCTCTCCGAATCCGCTCTGTGAGTTATATATCCGTTTTCCGCCTGATCACATTGTCTGTCAATGCTTGTTTCTTTGTTCCCTTGATTCGTCGTTTAAGGGTTTTGATTCCATTTCTTTGGTTTATGTGGTGAACAGATACCACCCGGAACGTAAGCGGTCGCCGATCACTGAGGTCCAATGGCATTGGTGAGTTCTTGAATCAGGGTGTTTTTTAACTTACTCATCTTTGTGGTTGTGCGAATTCGTTTGTATTTTTTCGTGGCCACGCAGTCGAAGTTTATGTTGTTATCTACAAGTTGAAGATCTCTCATTTCTTCATTTTCTTATCGGATTTTCCTTAATTTTTTCTTGAGGATTTTATTCCTATGATTCGCGATAGTAAGTTTGGTTTCGTACACTGTTATTTGGCACTACAAAGATCCGTAACTAAATGTGTGGCTGTTCAGGTTGCTAGGGTGTCAAATCACGACCTTTTTAAAAATTTTGTTACATAGAGGAGCCTTTGGAACTTTTAACCTATCAAAAATGCTGCTATTTTCTGCCCACTGTTTCATTGACCATCTAGTTTGACCTTTGCCGAGTTCTTGCACTGGCACACTGTTGGCTGTCTGAACTTCTTCGTCGTGGAGGAGAAATTGGAGTATGTTGGCTGGTACTCTTAAATCACAGTGGGGTACAAGGTTTAAAAACCTAATATTGTGCCGGATGGCACCCATGAAATTTGCCATAGGATCGCGGCGACCAATAAACACTGATTCTTCAATTTATTTATCTAATTCATATTATTGGATAGTCCAAACATCCAGATGAGCACTGGATTATTTTGTCAGCTAGTAAAAATGCCAAATAAGTTTATGTTGGAGGTTCCTTTTTTTCTAGCAGTATTATCTAGATCCAGAAATCGAGCTATGCAGTGGATTAATTTTTTGTGCTAGATGAATTGAATAACTAGCTTACTATTATGCGCGTGTGTGTGTGGCTTTTTTACTTTGAAAGCTGGCTGTATTATGTTGAGATTCAATTACCCAGGTTTTTCACGGTGGAAATGGAAACAAGAACGCTTTCAAGGCACTCATTGCTGCAGAGTACACTGGGGTTCAAATTGAGCTGGCTAAGAATTTTGAAATGGGTGTATCTAATAAAACTCCAGAGTTTCTCAAGATGAACCCAATAGGGAAGGTATATATGTTTTGTCCAGACATTATTTGTGAAGTGCTCCTTTCCAACTTCTAATGCTGGGTAAATTTGAGTTCAGATACCTGTGTTGGAGACACCAGATGGTCCAATTTTTGAGAGCAATGCTATAGCTCGATATGGTATGGAGAATTTATATTCATCAGTTTACAATTTTATTTTTTCTTCTCAAAATATGGTTCTTAGTTCTTACAACTTTGATATATGAACATGAATATGATTGTTAATAATATAGTATAGTTACTGGAATCTTGAGTCCCTGTTTCCCACACTCAGATCCACACCTATGCCACACTAGTACCCGAGTTCGAGCAACATAATCCTAATTAACAAGTTTCCACAAAATTTCAAGAATTTTCATTTCTTTTACCATGGGATTGCATTCCATTTTCTTTCAGCAACCCAGTTTTTTCTGTGGTTTTTAAAAAGAAATGCCACCTGTACAATAAATAAGTATATGTTCATGTGCGCATGGTGACATTTTATGTTAGGAAAATTATGGAAATGTGCTCAGATTGCAAAGGAAAGACCTGTCTAAGCAAGGTGCAAGGTCCATAGACAAACTGAGATTGTTGAAAGGTTGGCAGTCAAACTGCGTATTGAAGCAAACTTTGGCTTTTTTTAACAAACTGAAGTCTTTTCAGAAAATATAATTGTGTAGTTTATGGTTATTTTGAGAGTCAAACTGCAAGTGGAAGCAATTTATGGTTGCAAACTGCAATTTTTGTGAATGTGAAGATTCATGTCTTATTTAGTTTTTTTTATCCATGCTTCAGTTACACGCTTGAAGGAGAATAATCCTCTTTATGGCGCTTCGCTCATTGACTTTGTAAATCTTTTACCTCCCTTAAAATTTTGACGTATTAATGCAATTCAAATAATTGTATGTTTCTTTTTGGCATATGCTTGGCAGGCCCACATTGAACAGTGGATTGATTATTCATCTATGGAAATTGATGTAAATATTGCACGGTGGCTCTATCCACGAGCTGGATACATCCCTTACCTTGCTCCTGTAAGTATAATAGTTGTTTTGCAAGTGCATCATATACACCTTGTACCCCGTATTTACAAGACAATGTTCTTGTAGGCTGAGGAACTAGCAATAACTAATTTAAAGAGGGCACTTGGAGCTTTGAATACTCACCTTGCTTCTAACACATACCTTGTTGGCCATTCACTTACACTAGCTGATATTATTATGACATGCAACTTATATGTTGGATTTTCTCGAATCTTGGTTAAGAGTTTCACCTCAGAGTTCCCCCACGTGGAAAGGTACTTCTGGACTCTGGTTAATCAACCTAATTTCCATAAGGTGTTAGGTGAGGTGAAGCAGACAGACTCAGTTCCACCTATTTCTTCACAAAAGAAACCTGTTCAACCTAAAGAACCAGCTAAGCCTAGGGAAGTTAAGAAAGAACCAAAACAGGAGCCTGCAAAGCCAAAAGCACCTGAAGTAAATGAGGAAGAGGAGGATGCTCCGAAGCCCAAGCCAAAAAATCCTTTAGACCTACTTCCGCCTAGTAAAATGATATTGGATGAATGGAAGAGACTCTATTCCAATACAAAAACCAACTTCCGTGAGGTTGCTATTAAAGGTATGTTTGGATTTTTTGATAGATTTTTTGTTGCCTTTTCAAATTGTTTTCCCCTCTAGTTTACCAATCATTCTGCATTGCCTAATCTGTGATATAACAGAGTGCTAGCTGACACTTTCTCTTTCGTATTTTATCTGTTTCAACATGCTAAAAATGTAATATTCTTTAGATGTGCATAACATAACGGGCCCAATAATCTTATATGAAAACGCCCTAGGTAATATTTTATGTGGTTGGATATTGTTCTGACAATAACATGCTGATAGTTCCTATGCTCTAGAAGCATTAGTCAATAATCTAATTTGCCAGAGCTTGCAAAGAGGATCAAAAGCAAATATATTGCATTCAGAAGTTGCTTGAATGGTAGAAGAAAGTATGAGCTGACAGTGCATGCACCAATATATATGTTACCCAAGTGTTTTTGAAAAGATTTCACTGATTGTATGCAATGCTATTAATGGATGCAGGTTTCTGGGACATGTATGATCCTGAGGGATACTCTCTATGGTTCTGTGACTACAAGTACAACGATGAAAATACAGTATCATTTGTGACCCTGAACAAGGTGAGCGGGTTCTTGCAGCGCATGGACTTGGCACGAAAATACGCATTTGGTAAGATGCTGGTGATTGGTTCTGAGCCTCCGTTCAAGGTGAAGGGACTGTGGCTTTTCCGAGGGCAGGAAATTCCAAAGTTTGTGTTCGATGAGGTCTATGACATGGAGCTCTATGATTGGGTAAAGGTTGATATCTCAGATGAAACACAGAAGGAGAGAGCTAATGCCATGATCGAAGATCAAGAGCCTTTCGAAGGTGAGGCCTTATTGGATGCCAAGTGCTTCAAGTAAAAGCCTCACAGCGTTTGCTTGATCACAATTGGATGCCTGATTTCGGCCTCTTCGTTTTTTGAGCAGTCAGTTTCTGTAGTTGCAGTATCGTTGTTGATTTTTGTTGAAGTTATCAATCAGTACTCCCTAATAAACCCCTGGTATTTGCCTAGAATTCTTTTTGTACTATGAATTACTGTTTTTCAAACGATGCTTGGTATTGCCTACTTTTTACAAAGTTAATCATTTCTAAATATCCATTGTTTTCAACTTCATTTTCATTTGTACACTAACACAAGTGCTTGTACTATCATCCATGCTCACCTCTATCTTTCTAGTACTCAGTTTCTTCTTGAAGTCTGAATTCTCTTGTTGATTTTCGACAAACATATGCATATCACCAGTTACATAATATATTTCATCCATTCGACATGTTGATATATGAGATTATGGGGGAAAAAATACCAAGTCATTGTGTATCAAGTAAATGAGGCTTTGAGAATTTAACTTGCAGAATACATATTATCGCCCTAAAAGCCGGCGGCGCCTGGTATGCTAATCCACATCAGTTGTAGCTCCAATTCGCCACTCTCAACATTTCTGAGCCTAAGTATGATGTCTTGCACCACCTTGTCATCTCTCCAAACGATACCACTCTCGTCTGCCAAGCAGTTTTGCCTGTTGGGATACACTCTCCTTATTGTGGTGCCATTAGGGAGCCCAGATAGGTTCATCTTCACCGCTTCCACGAACGGCTCAATGTCGATCTCCGCATCTCCCATCTTGTCATCGCGGCTGAAGGTATCCTTATCATATACTTTCTACATGAACATATAAACCACTTGTAAACTTTAGAGTGAGGAAATGAACATTCTTGTAAACTTATATACGTACAAGTTTCACTGGCTGAAGAGGATTTGAAACGGTGAGAGTCAAATCTTCATTCCAAATTGGATTGACATTGTTCTTCTTCACACTAGTCTTCAATTTCTAGCCAAAATTAAGACAAAGATACTACTAATCCAACCATATCAAGCATACGAGACTATATCGCTAATAGACAACGCTCACCTGATTACCCATGCGGACGACAACGTAGGGGTCGCTTCCGGTGGCATCGCGATAGGCAAGATTGATCCCTTTGACCACCCGCACCCTCAAGAGGCCTAACAAGTTCTCCATGTATTGAAATTATACTCCCAATCCTTCTCTCTCAATTCCCCTCTTGCTTAATCCAAGGAGATTAAGAGAGTTAGTTAAGAACAGGAGATGAAGTGGGAGAGAAAAAGCTAATCGGGAGGAGAAGACGGGTTTATTTATAGTTAATCGATTGATTAAATGGTGGGTTATTGTTAATGGGGAACGAGGAGGCCCTGTCAATTAGTGGTTTGGCCAGCTAATCATGGTCAACCGTCTATCATATTTAGAAGCATCAAAATCTAAAACTTTTGACTTTTTTTTTTACAAATTCTTAAAAAAAAAATAGATTGACTATTTAGTTATTGTTATACTGATATAAATTCGGAAATTTTCCCAAAAAGCGCACTTAAAATTGGATTACCTAAAAGGCACACCGAAGTTTTAAGAATATCCAAAAAGATGCATCTTTTTCCAATTTCATTCATCTGTCAAAGTTGGCTTTTTTTCCATCTTTGCCCTATCCTGCACTTAAAATTAGATCCATTTTAGAGCTTGTAATTTCTTAATGCTACAAGGAGTAAAATAATATATTCCATTACTTATTTAGACATCTCCAAAGTTGTTACAATATTATACTAACTTTCAGTTATAATATAGTTAGACATCTCCAAATTTATTACAATATTATGTTAACTTTCAGCTATAATATGATTTTGATCTTTAGAAAATCATGTCTACATTTGGTTTAATTCGAATCAAATTAGATTTATAGTTGTACTGATTCAAATCATTCGAGTACGATATAATTCAGGTTAGACCTAATATGGGTATCTTGATGTGATAAAAGATAATTCATTCGCCTCTAACGGCGCCGTCAACCCGTCTTTGGACTAACACAGAGGAGGTAAAACATTGATAGCTACTAGCCATTAGTGTAAATGGTGAAGATCTCATAACCTTATGTGGGTACATCTATGCAGATGAGGTAATAGACCTAGACATAGTTGATATAAATCAACCATACCATAAGCCTAGTTCGATTAAAATCATGTAGCAATTTACTATTTTTTTAGTTTGATTAAAATCAGGCCCAATATGGGGTCTGATTTGCCAAAGACTAAGATCATAGTCTAACCGAAAGTTAGTACAATATTGTAGTACGTTCGAAATAATCGAAATAAATAATAAAGTTAGTACAATATTGTAGTACGTTCGAAATAATCGAAATAAATAATGAAGGGAACTGTTGAACTTCTTGCAATATTAAAAATCTACAGGATTTAAAATTGGGCTAATCGGACATATTTATGTCCATTAGTGCGTTTTAGCCCAAACCTACTAATTAATAGACCTAGACATATTCAATTGGATTCATTTTAGATCTTATAAGTTTATGAAGTTGCAAGGAGACTAATGATGTCCTCCATTATTTATTTTGATAACTCCGAATATGGTATAATATTATTCTAACTTTTAACTAGAATATGATCTTGATCTCTAGAAAATCTGATTCATCTTAGGTCTGGTCTGAAAGAAATTAGGTCAATAGTAGTGATGATTCATATTACTCAGGGAGAAAGAAAATTTTAATTTAATTTAAGAGGAAATAGATTGTTAGAAGTAAAGAAGGGAGGAAAGAGAAGGAAAAAGTTATTTGAATGTGTCTTTAGTAAATTTCTGATATAAGCTAACTATTCATGAATAAATTGAAGAATAATTAAAATTTATTATTGTATAATATAAATGAAAAATAAAAAAATGAACTATCGTCGCAATCGGAAAAGTCTCGTGGATTTAGAAGGACTGAACTGTAAATTATGTAATATTCGAAATATTTTTGTAAAAAAGACCCTGTCGTGTAATTTGTAGGGCGAAGTGAGTGGAGGTTGAGAGAGTTCGACGACTGGCTGGGGTTGGGGCGGCGGAGAGCGGGGAAGGAGGCATGTCGTTACTGTGGGAGAAGAGCGAGTCGTGGAGGTGGCTGGTGCGGAAGACTCGCGAGTCCAAGCCCTTCTTCTTCTTCTTCGCGGCGGTTTGCGGCGTCGTCCCCGGCGTCATCGGCTACTGCGTGATGCAGTTCACCAACTCTCGGCAAGAGCAGCTCGAGGCCCACCTCCGCAAGACTGCCAGCCCCGAATCCACCGTACCGTTCGCAGACCACTTTTAGTTTCTGTTATATGTTTCTTTGAGGAGATGTTTAGATCCTTGAGAGATTTTCTATGATTAATTCGTATCTCTCGAAGGGGAAACAGAACTAGGGTTAAGAATTTCTATCCTATGTCCACATCTGCTACTACTAGTGTGTATTTAATGGCGTTTAGGAAAAAAAAGGTGCTTGATGAGAGGGCAAGTTCCTTTTGGGCGTAGTTTCTGTTAGGTATTTTACTGTTAGGAATTCACAGCGCTAGTCCATGCATGATTGTTGCGCTAAGAGAGGTACCTTAACATAAGCTTTCTAAGAAGCTTTTCCTTTTGTGTCTCAATACCGAAGTGTCTTCACTGACTAAGTTTGAGAGTAGAAATTGGGTGGCGAGGGGACATGGATGAAGGGGCTTTTGCAGTGTATGTTCCTTGATATCTGTAATCAAGTTTCTGTCTCTTATTTCCAATTCATTTGTCCATGAATATCTATAACAAGAAAGTGTTGATTTATTCAAATATCATGGGTACATCTATGCTCTCTTTTCTTTTGCATCTTTTGGATGAAGGGGCTTTTGCAGTGTGTGTTCCTTGATATCTGTAATCAAGTTTCTGTCTCTTATTTCCAATTCATTTGTCCATGAATATATGTAAACAAGAAAGTGTTGATTTATTCAAATATCATAGGTACATCTATGCTCCCTTTTCATTTGCATCTTGTACTCTTAGGAACAATAATAGTGAAGATTGTGTTAATAATGATTGTGGTGGTGGTGGAAGATGGAGATAGTTTGACTTCAAGGAGGTATTTTGGATTATGGTATCAATAGGAGAAATGCTGGTGGAGAGAAGATGATAAAACAATGGTTGTGCTCCATCCACCTTCATATGATTTCATTTTACTGGTCTTTTTTCTTCAACTTGAAGAAAATCTACACCAGTTAAGGACTGAGAGAAGCATGCTGAATACTACTCTTAAAATGGAAGGAATCTCCTAGAACCCTGTTATCTGCAATGGGAATGTTTGTGCAATAAGGTTGTTTTCTTGATTAAATCCTAGTTTATTGTAAATCACAAAGAACTTTCCATTATATGTCTGTTGCATTTGATAATGTTATAGAAATGCCAATATAGAAATCAACTTTTTTTTTCCTTTATTTCTAGTGAATGCATTATGAAGAGACTCAAATCGAAAAATGATATGATTAAAAGTGCATTGCAGTTTTCTGTATCTACCAAAATGCTTATGTTATTGTAGCTTGTAAGCCATTTAATATTGGTTTGTGAATTTGCAAGTTGTAGTTTCCTAACTATTTGACTCTCTTGAGTCATTTGTATGACTACGATCACTTTAGCTGCACTTGGAATTAATGTTACACTTATGATTCATTTTTAGGCATCTTTGGTTCTGAAGTGATGATAATTATTTTTATCTGTCATCAGGTTCCTTGAAATTATGCATAAAAAATGATTATTAATTTATGCTTTGCTCCTCATGCTTAATAGCCTCTTCTAGTCATTGTGACTTATGGTGATTTTTCATTGTTTAACAGTCATAACAAAGTCCAACATCAATTATGTTCTCTGTTGATAAAATGTATTTTGTAAAAACAAACATATTTTTGTGAAAACAATTTGGAGTTGTCTTGTATCAGGGCACATGTCAAATCTCTTGGTTATAGTTGACGTATTCCACATCATTACTTTACCTTGAAACTCTTTTCCTTCCTATGCCCTTGTTAGTTATATTTTTCACTATTATAATTTGATCACGGTAGACTTATTGCCTTGTCATTCCCCAAAAAGATGATGCGAAGATGATACTTGAAATTCATGACGCATGATAAATGATGAATAACTGGATAAAATTAGTTGGTTTACATCATCCTAGCATCGATAAAGCACAAAAGCTTGATACAAATACCTTTCCGATGGAATTTGTAATACACAATACAAAATTTATTGCTTGTCTATTCAATATTCAATTAAATAGGTAATCAAACTAAAGAAGCTGTTATTGCTTGTGCTGGAATTTCACTTTTGTAATTTTGGATGACTACTGTTCTTTCTTTCACTGTGTGGTCGTCTATGTTATTATGGTTCTTTTACTGGCATTTTTGTTTTCATGACCTGTGTTTTTCATGGCTTTTAATCTGTTCGCTGGATCTGCATTTTAGATGATGGGGCAAGTTAACAAAGAGAGGCTGGCTGAGTTTCTAGGCGAGCTGCAACGTAAGGAAGATACCAATGACAGATACGCAGCTGCTCTGCGAGGAGAGATATTAACTAGGAAGCCTTATGTCAGGATCCAGCCACTGCCCAAGGAGGACAATGCAGAAACCAACAAAGAGGCCCCCAAAGAAAAGTAGCTGAGAAGTTGGTTTAAACTTTTGCATTGATAATTTTCCACCACTATTTTCCTTATTTGCACTTTGAGAACTTCATGAGAGGCACTGGCTTGAATGGTTCTGTTGGACTGATAATAAACTGCAAATCAAATGGCCTACTGTGCAAGTTAAATTTGGTTAGATACATCCAGGCAGTTGTTTATCCTGGTTTTGCAGTCAGCCCACCTTCATAAGCGGATTAGTACTTCCAAAGATTAGAATTTCAAGCTGTGATTAATTTGCTAATGATTGTGCAGGGAGCTAAAGAGCCAGCTTGAGCTTCACTCTGTTTGTCATTTTATTTATTAAATTTTGATGACTTTATTTATCATGTCGCTTGAAATGTTAAAAATATTTTTATAATTTTACATGATTAAAATTAAAATATCAAGCTCAATATAAACACATCTGGACAATTTTAAAATATTTCATCAATTGCAAGTATCTTATTTTAACTTGCGTGCTAGTAAATTTATTTATTTTTTTTGTTATTTTATTATACACAATGCTGATTTTTGTTCGTGAGTAAATTTATGGTAGTTCTTTGTATTTTTAATTGTTTTAATAAATAAACTAATTAGTTAGTTTAGCCATGTATTTTCTAAATGCCATATCACGTGCTTTTCTCGTGTCTGAACCCACATACTTCACGTGATTCCCACGTGCCTTCTTGTTTAATTCCCCAACTTTACATCGGGCCGGAGGGCAAAACCACAGGATCCGGACGAGTAGGGCAGAGAGGAAGAGGGATTTGGTAATCGACTCATCGCCATGGGTGGAGGCGGCGGAGAAGGGCACGGGCACCATGCCGGAGTGGAGGATTTTAGGACCAAGGTATGGAGCATGACGGGCGGGCCCTATTGCCGCCCCAAGCACTGGAGGCGCAACACCGCGATCGCTATGTTCGGTATCTTCCTTGTCTGCATCCCCATCGCCATAAAATCTGCCGAGCTTGAGGTCAGCGCGCCCCCACTTTCCTCGCTCAACCTCATCATATTTGCTATTCTCGATAGCGTATTGTTTATATTCATCTGAAGATCTCATCTTTTGTTGGACAATTTGTTTATTTTGCTATTTTGATCTGTCACTAAAATGAAAATTCTTATATTTCTGTTTCTTTTGTCCAGTAGATAGTATTGTTATAGACGGTCATGAACTGGGAGAATTATTTCTTATGTTTAGAAGTTGTCCACTACTATTATTTCTGTTCTTAGAAGTCCGATAAGGCTGGATGAAGAATATTAGGGGTCTTGTGCTTATTCTGTTCCAATTCGATTGAGTTGTAATATGTGGCAAAAGGCGAAGCGCGGCCCGCCAGCCCGCTCAAGGGCCAACACAGAGAAAATAAATCACGGTGACTGAGGAGGCAAGTGGATTGATTGAGTTGTAATAGTGTACATGGTAGGTGATCAAGGGCTTCAGTCTTGTAGAGTATACTTAACGTGACAAAAAGATGAATTTTGGAATCTCAATGCAGTTGTTGATTAAGGTTGCCTTATCATTTACTCCATAATAAGACCATATTACTTGTAATGTTTAATCATCAACTTTTGTAGATCTATCATCCATCGGGTCTATATATAATATACTCAGTCTTTCATTTCTATTGTTAGGAAAAATCAGTGGTCCATAATAGTTATCATCCTATATGTAAGATGTGGCACGGTCACCAAGAGCACAGGCTTATTGTTCACGTTCTGGCAAGAAAGCTCCTCAGTAGTTATACTTAGCTGTGACTCATATGTGTGATAGGTCTTTCTTAGAAGTTTGATGTAAATCCTAAAAATTTTAATATGCAGTTTATATTGATGGTAATTAATAGGACGAGATGTTTGTAACATAAATATTGTAATTTGGCATTATATCCATATGAATAATTGAACTGAAATACATGAATAAGTTCGACTATATGTATAACCCTATTCTAGGACACCAACAACCACCTAAATATGCATATTGGTTAATCTCAAGTCAACTAGTAGTATCTCCATCCAGGTTTTGTAACAGCACTTCCAATACAATGCCAAGCTTAATTGCTAAACATGGTTTGCAGTTTTGCTTCGACATGTTATTTGAAGCAAGATTGGATGCTTGAAAATAAATTTCTGTTAATGGTGATCAATTTTTAGTGTTACTTTTCATGTAGAGTTGATGGTGATCAATTTATCCTGCTGTTGATCATCTAGTTATTATCATATATGCCTCCGGTGGTTGGATCATTCTAGTGATTCAAATAAAAAATAAGATAATATGACCTGTGTTTCAGCATCTTTTTTCTCCTCACCCATCAGGAATTAGGATAGTTTATTTCCTTTGTGGAATGGGAACTTGAAAACCTTGCTGTTTCTAGTTCATCCACTGCAATCCCAAAGAGAATAAAAAAATTTATTATGAATTGGTATATGAACACTATGATAGAGTAATGCTTTGTCCTTTGGTTATCTATTTTGCAGCAACGGCCTCATCACCCAGTTCGCCCAATTCCTTCTCAGCTTTGGTGCAAGAACTTTGGCAACAATAAATATTAGCATGATGCATTTCCAAATACTAATAATATATGGAGATGTTCTTCCTCTGCCGTAGCAGCAGAACCTGCTTTGTATCTTGTTACTGTCTTTTGATCTATATGCTTTGTTATGCAAGTAAATCAGTACTGCTCCAATGAAATATGTCTGAACTGAGGGTGTTGATCCTGAATGATTGTTTTTGTTTTGGGGTGTCGTCCAGATTGAAATAAATTCAGATACTTTGTTAATTTTATATTTCTTAATATTGCAGATCTTGATACGAATTATCTTCCTTTTCTTAAATTGAAATATGTGGTTGTTGTTGATGGATAGGTTGAATCAACCTCGAGCTTTTTCTATTGGAAAAAAAAAAATGATAAATCCAGTTAATCTCATTGACGATCTCTGGGTGGTTGGTCCGGTCTATTACAGCGATACTAATACATGCTAATCAGCCAAAGTGCTCATCAGCCAAAGCGCTCAGGGCTTCATGTCAAACTAAAAACTAAATTTGTTAATGAATTTATTATTCATTTACGGTCTAGTTATCATGACTACCCTGACCTAACTAGGATATTTTCAAGTAAACTAATTACAACTTAATAGACAACTGCTCTAAAATTTATTTTAATCTCATTTATATTATCATCATAATCTACTATTTATCAGTAAAATTCTAATTGTATATAATTATAAATTTATGCAAAGGAAAGAAATATTTTCATGATCAGGCGACGTCTTCATCTTCAACAAGTCGTGCAGGTGCAGGAAGAAGGCGCTTTTTAATTTACTCTAATGGATGGATGATGAAAAGGATAGAACATTTTCAGAATTAATTGGATATTAAAAATTGAATATCTAAATTGAAAAAAAAACCATCTCTATGTTTTTAATATCTAAAATGAAAAAAAAAAAAATCATCTCCATGTTCATTAAGTCAAAGAGAATCATCCGGAGGACTTTTTTTAGTTATTATTATTAAAATAACATTTCACTCCAATTTTTATCACTCAAATTATTTCTTATTTAATTGTTCTGGATGCATGATAATTGTATTGACAGTTAGACGAACATCCATTTAAGCAACATAAATGAAATTCGAGTATTTACTTAATAGGTGATTCAATCGAATAAAAACTCCCATGTGTACGTATTGCAGTAAGTAATGATGAATCCTAACTATTGTACTACTAGTTAATATGTATGCATGTGAGCTCGTGTTATAAAATATGTACTGATGATAAAATCTTTTCACTTAAGTCAGTATAAATGTTATGAATTATAGTGGCTATAATCAGGGCGGAGCAACCTGGGTTAGGGTGGGTTTCAGTCCCATCTATTTTTAAAATAATATAATGAAAATTATATTTCAGCCTATAGTAATTTTATTTCAGTTTTTATTATTTATCATAATTTTATTTTACCTCTTAGTTTCTCTATTGCATGGTTGCTTGCCAAAAACAAATTTAATTAAACTTAAATTTCTCCCTGTTCCATAGTTGCTTCACCTCTCCCCACGACAACTTCACCTCCCCATACAGACTGCTCTATCTGTGGCATGAGCAACTGGCGCCTCCTCCTTTCGCGTCCATCCTTGCAAGCGTCTAGCTGCAACTCAACGAGCACAACTGTAGTGTCCCTGCTCCCCACTAGCACACATAGATATATGGGTGACCATCGTTGCAACCGCTACCCCTAGCCCCATCGTCGCTACCTTCCTCCTTGACCATCACTGCATCACATTAACTATTCTCACCGCCGATACTTTCGTCGTCGTTGCTCTTCCTGTCGCAACTGACGTTGTAGCCGCTACCTTCCTCCCTACCATCATGACTCAGCTGCGACCACTGTTGCATGCGTTCGACCTCAGGTAATTTTGAATATTGGCTCCGTCCTTGGCTATAATGTTATAAAATTAGGATTGATAGTTAGTTATTAGTTATCAATAACTTATTATAGTGGCTATAGATAGTAATTGTTGCTTTCGGAT
>JBBPFP010975877.1:0-10859 GCA_037974795.1 Kaempferia galanga | reverse complement strand
CATGATAGATAAATTTGAATTGGTACAAAAGAATAATGATGCATGCTAGCATAGTTTTTAAGGAGGGTCTAAGCTTGACCAGCATTTTTCCAACTTAACTGGATATGCGAGTCCACTCGTTTGTCTTTATTTCCATTTAGTGTGTTATACATCTAGAGTATGTATATCTTGAAATCTAAAATATTTGACAACGATTGAAAACTTCTAAACCGGAACATTTTGGTCAATTAGATAGATAGTTAAATTTTCATGTCTACTATGGTTAAACAATCGAACTGTACAAATCTTCAAGTTCTTGTCGTTACCTGTCCAAGTCCTTGCAAAGTTTTGTAAGCCATATCATTCTTCCCTCCGGTAGATGCGTTGAAAAAAAAATCAGGTCATCATTCTGGGAAAGAATATTTTACATGTAGATGATTCTCTGTTTTCACATCATTGCAAAGGTGCTCATTTTGTTCATCCATTTTGAATAAGTATACATGAGATTAGATGTTAGTTACTAAGTACTGGTTCATCGTTAATTCGTTTGTCATCAGGCCTCCACAGGTAGTTGAATCAAATACCGAGTACACTGAAGTCGATGTCACGGAAGAAATGAACAAGGGACACATTCCTTTTGACCCACCTTCAGCGGATCCCTTCACTTTTCCCGGGCTTCAGAATGATATCAATAGTATCGAAAGGACATTGTTCGGAGGCTTCAGGCATTTCTTGGAGGCAGCCGAAGAGATGACGAACGAGTTCTTCAGATCAATGGGGGATCCTTTGCAGCGTCGAAGTGATCCAGCACCATTTGGCCACTCCAGGCCTGCTGATGAGCAACTGAAGAATGACCCTCCTACACAACCGAGCAAGTCAGATTTCTCTGGCTATTCGGGGCAGATGACAGATGTCTAAGCAATACAACTGCTGCATACTGAAGTGTATGAACAAATCGGCCATGCATTAGTTGTGTTGCATGTAGAGAGAGTTTGTGCCACATCGAATGTGTTTGTTTTGCCTAAAACCCGTGTTTGTTTTTTTTTTTATAGGAAAACTGATCGTTATAGAATGCTTTGGTTTTTTTATTTGCAACAATGTTCCATTTAATTACACTCTGTTTACTATCTTAAAACTAGGGTAGGAGGGGGAGCAAGCAATAAAAAAATTTGGACTTAAAATCACAATATTGCAAAAAATTTGGACTAAAACGCTTGAGATCTAGTGCGACCACGTCACCTCCCCTTCAGCCACGTCGACGCGACCGCCGCCCCTCGCAACCAGTGCACCGCCGCCGATCCTCCTGCCCCGCCTTCTACTTTCTCGTACCTTCCCCTTCTTCTCCGCTTTGTCTCTGCCCCCTCCTCCCTTCCCCGCCGCCAGCAGATCCTGCCGCGGCGTCGCCCCTCCCTCACCCAGCACCCTTAAGACCTCGTCGTTCCCGTAGACGGTGGCGATCTCCGCCGCGGTCGCTCCCTTCGCCGTCCGCGCCTCGGCGTCGGCCCCTCGCTTCAGGAGCGCCTCCACCGCCTCCGCGTGCCCTGCCTCCGCCGCGCAGTGGAGCGCCGTGTACCCCTCCTCGTCCCTCGCCTCCACCTCCGCCCCCTTCTCTATCAGCACCCGCATCGTCTCCACCTTCCCCTTGAACGCCGCCCTCATCAGCGCCGTCCACCCGTGCTGGTCCTGCCCGTCCACCGCTGCCCCTTGCTCGACGATCCGCGCTGCAGCCCACGGGTCGCCCTTCCTCGCGGCCGCCGCCAGATCGTCTCCCAGCTTTAGCGCGTCCAGCATCCTCGCGTGGCCGCCCTCCGCTGCGAGGTCGTACGCCGTCAGCCCGGCCGCATTTCGCACTTCCTTCGCCCCGGCCGCGCTGCGGGACAGTAGCAGTTTCACCATGGCCTCGTCCCCTGCGACCGCCGCAGCGTGGAGCGGCGTTCCCCCATCGGCGCCGCCTCGGGCGTCCGCCCTCGCGCCGGAGGCAAGCAGAAGCTTCACACACTCCCTCCGCCGTTCCTCCACGGCCACTCGCAACGCTGTCCGTCCGTCCGCCGTTGGCGCATCCACGCTCACTCCTTTAAGTATAAGGAGCCGAAGCACCTCCGCGTGGCCGGCGGCGGCAGCCAGGTGCAGCGGTCCGAGCTCTGACCCCCGAGATCTCTCCGTCGACGCCCGCCTCGATAGAAGAAGCTCAGCAATTAGGGTTTCCCCGGCAGCAGCCGCCGCCTCCAGCGGCGATCGGCCGGCCCCATCGGTAGCCTCCACGTTAGGGTCGAATTCGAGGAGGAGCTGAACCAAATCCGGTCTGGACCGGGCAATTGCTAAATGGAGCAAGGTCCGCCCGGTCGAATCGACCGAGTCCACCGCTCGCCACTCGAGGTCACTCTTCTCTAACACTTCCCTCACCGAGTCCATCGACCCGTCCGCCATCAGCCGAGTCAACACGACCGATCCCACAAAGAAGACCCTGATGCCACTGTCCGTGAACACCTGCTTCTTCTTATTGCTGAACCACTCGCTGGGGACCGAGTCGACGGTGGAGGTTCGCTCCTTGGAGGAGGCGCTGGGGACGACGACGCTGTGGAGGAGGAACGGGTCATCGCAGCGGGGAATCGAGTCGGGCAGCGCCGAGTTGGGCGGGAGCAGGTAGGCGAACTCCACCGTCATCGTCGCCAACGGCGCGATGATGCCGGAACTCGGACGGACCGCGTACCGAGCCTTGTTCACCGGCTCGATACGGAACGCCACCGGCATGGTGAACATGACGTTGCGGAGGACGAGCTGGCCGGAGCACTTCTGTCCCAGCTCCACCCGGACCGGCACCTGGTTCGACGGCTCTAAGCTTATTAGCCTATCCATCGATGGTCTCTCGATCTAAAGTGCAGTCTTTTTCGCATCAAAATCAGATCTTGGCGAGCTCTTCAAACAGTCCATCGAGGAATTGGGGGAAGGAGAGGGGATTGGGGAAATCCAAGTAGAGAAGAGGCCAAGCTTAAAAAGAGTTCTCAGCGAGAAGATGACTCAGCCCGGCGACAAGAAGAGCACGCCACCTGGAGGGTGAGAAGAACAAGAGGGACTTGTTCTATCATGCGTCCGGACTGCAAAATTCCACTTTGAGCAGGTCTTAGCATTTGGTTTTGAAATAAAAAAATCCACTAGGTATTTTTTAGGATGTCATTTTCTGTGTTAACAAAGATATGGAAAATCACAGGTAGAATAATGACTATACTAATGACTTTGTTGGCTCTGACATGATCTTTCTATGTGATTTCTTGTGTGATGGGTGATGGTTTTGACAGTATCAATGCTTACTCGGATGAAAGACACCCACTACGAGTCTCATCTGTAGATCAAAGGTTTGGTTCGAAGGGGTTTGACTTAAGGAAAACATGCTCCCAAAAAGTGTAATCAAAGTGCGTGCACTGTTAGAGTCCTACCTGATCTGTTACGAGAATGTTCCCAGAATCTACAGGCTAACTTTGAAACATTCAAAGAGGAACATGGTTTTTTCTTTAAATGTTTGGAAATTCAGCTACTATCTAACCTATTGTCCTCTCAATGTGTTTCCCTTGTTCTTTAAATTGTGTAGATTTTAGTTCCATATAGTAAAAAAAAATACTTGTTTAGATGAGTTCTCAATTTTATAATCTCTGGGATTTTCCTTGAAAATGGAGTCAATAAGCTATGACCTATGGAGATACTAAACAAAGTCATTTATATAAAAAGAAACTTTTGTAGAAAGAAACATTGCAGCTCTGAAATCTCAACCTCCCTCAAAACAAACTACTTTGCTGCATTTTCCATTAAACAAGTGTCCCTTGTTCCCCCCATACTTTAGTTTTCTTGCAATAAGTTAAAGATCCTTTAGTCACTGTCCTGCCAATTGGACTCATTGGTACTTTCTTAATATCCATTGTCAATCAAAAAAAATTTGTGATAAAGAAAATGATTGGATTGTTTGAAGCATTCGGAGCCAGATATAAATTGAATTATATATTAAAGGAAACAAACGTAGATGATTAGCTAGCAATTCTGTTGATTCAAGATGAACGTAATAAATGAGTCCTTGAATTAGGTTGGCCGAACCACTGAATAGCCATAAAAGACTTGATGAATGATGCAGCCTCACGCAGATACTGGAAGACCATTTCAGTTATCACTTCGCTTTACTCTGAAATTTGAGTTATTATCTGTTTTAAAATTAGGTTTTGAAGGGTATCTTGATGTGAAACTACCTCTCTGGCTGTTTCGAGAACAAAGAACATCATGGAAAAGAGTAATTGATCATAAACCATGAGTTATTTATATAGATTTGTTTGTTTACAATTAATATTATTTAAGACAGCCCAAGACCAGCTAGCTAATTCCTAGAAAGTGAATAACAAGGTTCTAATCGGCCAAAAAAACGAGGAGAATGTGAAACAGTTGTTATATTGATTATAAAAACTAGAGGAGCATCCTTGATAGTTTTCAGGGAGTCAATCAACATTTGGCAGGTTTTGACTAGAGGTGAATGATATTTCTCAGAGCTTTCAACAGGGAAATCAAACATCACCTTGGATCTATTCTCTTGCATGTCACTGTTTGTTTCGCCAATTGGATTGTGTTCCATACACGCATGAGTTGTTTTCATGACTTGTACTTGCAAACTTTGTATACTTTGTTGGTGCCAGGAGCATATGATAAGGAACTGATCTTGTTGCTATGCTAGTTAATAAGTTGAACAATATGTTAAAGGAGACGACAAAGGAAATTAGATGAAAGAACAATAATTTATTTACAGAGATGCAAATGAATTAAAAGAAGCTGAAAGTCAATTCTCAGTGGAAACAGGGAAAGAAATAAGTTTAGGAATCTTACATAGTTGACTTGTTATTTAGATTCTCTTCTTGAGGAAAATGAATCATATTTCCTCTGATGGTAACCTGCCAACACAAGAAGGGCTTCCACAGTGGCAGGGAAGGCCTTTTCTATGATCAGAAACTCCATAGCTAAAGGTGAGTTCTTCACCTTCCAATATATCTTTCATGGCAAAGAAACAAAGTCTTGGAAGTAGTGACCCGTTGCTCCTTACTAAAACCGTCGAAAGATTGCCACCGTCACATGAATGATTGATGAACCGAGCTATGTTTCCCACCTTAGTAGCATCGATGTTGACTCTTAAGCATGCTTTGCCTGATGGAAGATGCTCCCTTACAACCAAAAGAGCAGGGGAAAGCTTGCCTGCCGATGCAAGTTCATCGTATGTCCGCTGTCTCCTCCTGGCTTCTTCTGTTGTCAAGAATTCACCTGAACAAAGATAACTCCAAAGCAATGTCAAAGAAGTTTGAAAGAACCCAAAGAAATTAAGAACCAAATGCCAAAACCTAAACATTTCACATGAGTATATCAGTTAATAACTTCATAGTCAGTTTGCCAAGTGTTAGCAGCTGTCTTTCGACTTGAGCTTAACCCAGAGGAATTAGTATCTATGGCAAGACTATAAATTAGATGCTCGTTTGAACATGAAAGGATCGAAACAATTGTCAGCGCAGCAACTAGGAGAAACCCCATTCACTTCCAACTAAAGGGGGATTCAAATTCACACAATCACATAACAATGCCTTGTACACTATACTAATTAAAATGGCCATAAAATCACAGCAAATGATCACACCACATTTGCCACATATCAAAAGAATGCAAACCACACGAATACTCTGACCATCCTTCTGGGTCCTAACATGCTGAGGCATCATTTGTGGTTCTTGACCTGGCAGCAATAATGCACAAGCCGCCATGCCAGGCACATCTAAAACTCATCAATTCGATAGACGATAATCATATGCGACAACTGATGCATGCTCCTGGAACCTATAAATAGTCAAGCGCACTCAAGGGGCTTGCCGCCTCTCACCGGGAGAATGCCACAAGTATGCATGCTCCCCCACTTTGTTCCTTATTTCTTGGAACAAGTACCGTCTCTTGACCATCGAAGTATGTCGTGGCTGAGCTCATTCCTGACATCTCTCTCCCTTCTGCAAGTTTCAGCTCGACTTGCAATATAACCAAATTGATTTATTTTTTCCATCATGTTACCATCGTAATCCAATCCACCCGACTACCACTTTCAACATTAAGGTCCAATTACTCGGATGGAAGGTAAAAAGGAGAGGACAAATGACAAAAAAAAACTATACATAAATGATGGAGCTCCCCATATAATTTTATGATCCTTTCCCTCCTTTCATATCTTCCATTCAAATAATCTGACTTTAAGACTTTGTATCTTAAGGCTGAAAAAGCCAAGGATATGGAAAAAGTGGCTATGGAAACAAGGTGGAAAGTATTACTTTTTCCTGGTTTCCTTAGGAGTAAAAATTGCTAGGGGAACTTTCTGAGAAGGGATTAAATCTCTCTAAATCCGAAATTTGTGATTGTCGGTTTAAATCTCTTCTTCCAAAAGATTTTGCACCCTTCATAGGAAATATGTGGAAGAGAATATTTTCATTGGTTTTCTACAGATTTTCCCATATTATTGGTGTTTTTTCCACCTCATTTTCCCCCTAGGAAACACTGGCTAAGTCTTATGGGAAATCTAAGTCTTCACCTCATTTTCGCAGCATGTTCATTTATTACTTGCAGTTGTATCTACATCATTCAGGAGTATCAGATGAACTCATTTAAACCCGTCCCCAATTCTCTGATATGTAAACATGGAGTGAGCAAGGGAAGAGTAGAAGATGAAGAATTGTACCAGCATATTCACAAGTAAATTGCCCTCTTGCAATAGATTGAGCCGCGTGCAATCCCCATCCCTTCTTCTCGTCCTTCACAATCCTCAATTTCACCGGAACACCTCGCTGAGTCGACCGATTGGGGCACTCATCTCCGCAAGAACAGTTCGCCCCGCACTCCAGTATCAGCTCCATTCCGCGGCCGGAAACCAGAAAATCTCCCTCCTCGGTACTCGAGCACGGGCAGATGCCTTGTTCCCCTCCGAAAGAGCATTCCTTGCAGCTGCAACCGGCCTGTCTTCCGGCAATCGGCGACGCGAACGCCGACATGGAAGAAGCGTCATCCAAGGTGCAACTTTTATCGGGGTGGTCTACGCCACCCCACGGCCGAGCAGAGAGAGACATGGAGGATGGTAAAACGGGGACGCGAGTATAGAGGAAGAAGGAGTAGGGTTGGCCGTCGAGGGTGGGGTTGAAGAAGGGGATCGGGTGGCGCTCGACGCCGCGGGAAGCGTCTGACGCCCGCCGGGAGGAGATTGAAGCGACCTCGCGGCCGAAGACCTTGCAGGAGGATGCGGCGGCGGCGAGATCCCACGGAGGGAGCCATGGCAGGACGAGCTCCGCCACCCGTAGGAGACCCGATTCGTCGAGGGTTTTCTTCATGAACTCTGAGCGGTGGCAAGTCTATAGATTTGAGTTGTCTACGTCAGAAATTAAAATGAAGAATTGGATCTAGATGCAAAAGTTCCTTAGCGATCAGGCATCGTAAGAGGGGTGCCATATTCCAAATAAACCCAAGATAAATTTCAGATAAATGTCAAAAGAATACTCCTAGTTTAATAATTCCCAAATAACATCCCTGATCGACGTATAGTTACCGGACTACCTCTCAAATCACGCCCTATATTTTTGAAATCCCAATACTCGCTATTATGTTTTTTTTTTAATTCCAAATTACTTTTTAATTCACAAAAAGTTATTATTCACCACCCACTTCCTCCCACCTAAACTAATCTTAGCCTCACAAAATTAATCTATTTTATATTTTAATTTTAATGATTTTTAAATTGCAATTTTTTCATTGGGGTAGCATAATGAATTTATAGAAATGATACGGGACGTGAAACCTTCAACGCGAAACTTAATGCGAATGAGTTAGTCTCCTACGCGGTCATTCCAACTCAGCTTTCTCCCTCTTCTGTTTTTTTTGTTTCCTTTCTTCCTTTCTACTTCTTTCTCCCGCCCTTTCTCCTTTTCTTCCTTTCTCCTCCTATGCGGTATAGAGTCTCCACCCCAGCCCGGCCTCCCTTTTAACCTTTCTTTTTCCTGAGTTTCATTTGGACCAATTTCGTCCAAGCTCTATCCCATCGACCCCAGCCCCCTCCGAGCTTGGAGGCATCGACCCAGTCCCATCCTCCATTCCTCCATGGGATTTTTTCTGTTGGACCATATAGGCCCGGTAAGCGGAGGTCGATTAGCTTACAATTGGAAATTATACTTTTCTCGTACACAAGTAAGCTTAGCCAAACACTTAAAGTAGAAATTAAAAGGTAGTACAAGACAGATAAGGATTTACTTGGATCACAATTAGGGGATCGCTACTCCAAAGCGGCTGAAGCTCTAAACAAAATCTCCTTCATCGGAGGCGAAAAAGCCTCGTATAAGACTTTGAAACTCGAAAACTAGAAAAGTTCAAATACAAAAAGTTACAAGTGTTTTGGCATATTTTCAGCTGAAAAATCAGAGCTCTATTTATAGCTATGGCAAAGTTTATCTCCTAGGCTTTTCGAGCGCGGTTAAAGTCTCTCCTCATAAATGGCTCGTTAACGAGAACCGAATAGAGTTTTATCGACTCTCGAACTGTTAGACGTTGAGAACCTTTTGCAACGTTTAACATTGCAAAGGTTTTGCAACGTTTAACGTTGCAAAGTTTTTTACAACGTCTGTTGCAATGAAGGATCATCAAAGCATCGGTTGCAAATCGATGCTTTACTCCCTATAAAATCACAGCGTTCAAAAGCTATCGAAGCATCCAAAAAGCTGTGAAAGAGACCTACTGATCGGAGCAACAAGAAGAAGGGGCAGCGAGGGTTTTGGTTCGTGAAACACCGTGAAGGTTCCAGTGATCTTCTCGCAAACGGCAAGCAAGAAAGAGGAAAAACCCTAAATCACTGTAAGTGTTTACAGATCTATGCTTTCGCTATGCATCACTACAATGTAGCTATGTAATTTTACAAAGAAACTAATGGAGTAGGGCGTCATTTTGATTAAAAAAATCAAAAAAAAGGAGGGGTTTTTATAATCCAGATATCTAAACTCTTACAAACCATGCAAACTAATCTTGAAGGTGGATAGCCTCCCTCTTTCACCCACTAGGTAAATCCAGAAGCTCAAACAACTCGCCCCGTAGATAAATTATTAGATTTTTATTCTATTGGAGAAAAATGTTACACTCTTACAAACCATGCAAACTAATCTTGAAGGTGGATAGCCTCCCTTTTTCACCCACTAGGTAAATCCAGAAGCACAAACAACTCACCCCGTGTAATAGTTGGGATTTGAGCAATGGGTTCTTGGTTTATTTTTGCCCTAGTTTGTTTATAGTGTTGTTGGTTCTGAAGGCCTTTCCTTTTACTCTGGGTTTGGTTTCAGGTTTAAGCGACTTTCTATTTTCAACTCATTGATGAAGCTCGAGATTCTTGTGCGTCCACCTTGCTACAGTTAGTTAATTCATTGTTCTTGACTCGATGTTGGTTGTATCATGCTAAATATACATTCAGAGCATTCTGACTACCTGAGATTGTTGATAATTTATCAACATCCACTATTCAAGCTTGTTGTGGAACTTATGCTGAACGATCCTTTATTTTTTCTAGGTTGGCCTGGCAATTGATTGGTCATCCTTTCACAGACCTTGGGAACATTATCACCTTTTACATTATAGGTTGGCACTAGTATAATCCGGAAAAGGATCCATGTTTGCGTGGTGAGATCAACAGCACTGATCCTATCTGAAACCAGGCGGATGACTTTGGAAATACAGTCGATGAAGTGGGTGACAAGTAGACCGAGCTAAGGTGTCGTGAGCTGAAGTGTGATAGCTGAGCAGTGGCTCATCCGTCCGGGGCAGCGAGATTCGCACAAGCTGAAGTATGTCGGCTAAGCGGCGTCTCGTCCGTCGGTCCGTCCAGAATTTGCAAGCACTTGCACAGACCAACAGAGCGTTAGCCACCAAACCATGGAAGGGGTCCCCTGTTTTGGTACTCCGACGCTCAAGTCAGTGTGGTGATCCCGAGGGAATGAGCACTAATAACGAACAGTAAAAACACTGTACATAATATGCCTAGGAATGTCTGCATTAAAGCGTAAACCGTACCTATGACGGATACTGAGGACCTCCATGTTGGGGATGATGGGATCGTTGGATGGTCGGCTTCTTCCTAGGATGGTTAGCGCAAGCGGAATATACAAAAACTTAAAAACAAAGATAAGAGAGAGCTCAAACCGCTAACACCGTCGTTTACATGGTTCAGAGATGTCTTGCTCCTACTCTACGGCTTGTCCGTAAGGTGGACGAACCCTCCAATCCTTCGACGGATCAAACCCCGGCAACACCGGCTAGCATGACCTCCTTGTCGGTGGAGAAACCTCTCAACAACCTCAACAAACTCTTGGAAGTGCCTAGACTTGTAAGACTACTAACTAGAAGTTAACCACTCCTAATTTCATTAGTCTCACCAACCTCCCTAAGGCTTGGTTATATAGTCAACTAACTCAAACACTTGCTGGTCTGTCGCCATCAGTCGACTGCTAAAAGTAGCAGTCAACTGGTCCCACGTGGAATATAGCCGTTACAGCCCAACGACCACATACCGGCTATATACCAGTCGACTGCTCCACATGGGTTGAGTGAACAAAAACATTTTGTTCACTTCCAGTCGACTACCCAGTTGACTGACCCCACCAGTCGACTAGTACATCCACCAGTAGACTGGTACCCGAGTACACCCTCACATGCACTCGATCTCATGACTCACTCGACGCTTCCTCACAGCCTCAACCTATTGCCTTCAAGCCTCCTTCCTTCGGCTATCGTTCCTCGGATGCACACAAGCCCATGATTCTTCTACATGCCATCCTTCATGTATGCCTTGAAGTGCTTCTCTC
>JBBPFP010975769.1:0-14199 GCA_037974795.1 Kaempferia galanga | reverse complement strand
ATCATTCTCCTTCTAAAGGTCATTTTCTTTCCTTTCTTCTCTCTTCTTATTGCACTATTTCACTTGTTCACACAACCAACTTTTGTTTATCTAGATAATTCACTGAGCGTAGTTAACTAGTGTTTAATCAACCATCCCTGTGGATACGATAATCTTTTATATTACTTCGATATACCCATACACTTGTGAGCGTATCAAGTAATACTATCATTTTAAGTGGGGTTCCATCCCCTTGTGTTCTTCACCAAAATTTACTGCAGTAGGAAGCAAAGCCTTGGCACAACGGAAAAAATTTGTTACCGTATGACCTTGAGGTCACGGGTTTGAGTATCGAAAGCAGCCTATTGCAAAGCCGAGTAAGGTTGCATACAATACACCCTTCTCCGGAACCTTGCATTGCATTTGTTGAACTAGACTATTCATAATTGGAAACCTAAAGTTGAGGTAGCTTCGTGCACCAGGTCACCCTTTTAAGAATGGACCGTTTGTTGAACTAGACCATTCATAATTGGAGACCTAAATTTAAGGTATAAAATGATAACAGTCTCACCATGGGGTGCAGACGTGAATCTTACACATTTGAGGCGCTGTGAGGGTAAAGAAGGCAATGAAAGAGGAAGATTCACTCCAATATCATCAGCTTCAAAGAAAGTCTTCTAATAAATAAACCTAATGAATATCCTTGAGAAGCCTTATTGAAGCAGCTAGACCGGTTTCTTTAGCCGGTTAAACCAGGAACCCGCAAGAAAGTGTTTGAACCTTTTTAGTTGTTGCTCTGCCCCAAACACTTTTTAGTCCAGAGGGTATAACCATGTAGCAAGACTCCTTTGGAGTCCTGAAGGCTGAGTTCCTCGTCTTCTGTTGTCATGTTTGAACATTTTCAGAGAAGGCTGCATAGCAGAGATTCATCAAGAGCACCTAGAAAACTCCATAGGCACTCTTCCAGCACGGATTATAGACAAACTCATCATAATATCCATGAAAATGTCAAGTGTTGTTACTAAAGAACAGCCTTGACAGGTAGAAAGGGTAATTTGAGATGATACAAATTAAACTATTCTCCAATGCCTTTTTGTTATAACAGATTTGATAACTTGAAGAAACTGTTCCGTGCACTTGTACATTCACAAAAGCAAATCTGCATTATTGAAAACTTACATTGTTTCAGTGAAGACCATGCTGCTAAAGCAGCATTTTTCTCCGCTTGCTTCTTGTTCTTAGCTGGTTCACCTGTAAATATGATTCCAGCAAGTTCCACAGTGCACGTAAAAACAGGTAGATGTCCAAGACCTGAACGGACTGTTGTATATGAAGGCAAAGGTGCCCCAACTCTCTGGGCAATTTCTTGTAGAAGGTTCTTATAAACTCCCGTCTCATCCTGTGAAGAAACTTATTGAATCAGAAATAGTGGGCATGTCATAGTACCGCAAAAGGGTAAGCAGCATAACAACTACAAGACAGAAATTTCTCTCTCATAACTTGGAAAAACACCATCAAAGATATTGTATATCACAAAGAACTAATTCAAGAATGCATGAGACTTTGGCCTATGGTTACCAAGCTTCAAAAGTAAATGATATAATACCCCCATAAAAGCAGGATTCCCATAATAATAATATTTTTATGTATTCTAAATGTATTCTGGTGCAATTCCCCTCTAACCACTTAGATAGTTAGGCAAACTGTGTTAGGACTTGAAAATTCAAATATCATATAAGAGAGGAAAATTGATTTAGCATAGCAAAGAGTGAGTGAGAAGAAGAATGATCCTGCAAGTTTTAACCTACTATTTAAGTCATGTCTTTCCTTTTTTTTCATGCAATTATAACTTTGGCAATTCTCAAAGAATAAAGAAATTATTTGTAATCCTATCTCAATCATATATGCTCCAATCCATATTTGATCATCTTTAAATTCTTTTTCCTCAATAATTATGCTTTGAAAAGTTGATGCAGGACACCACTGAAAAAAATGAATCAATAGATCCACAAGTAACTCCACCAACATCCATCCAAACGCTAGTGCACTCGAACAAAGACAATCTGTTGTGGTGCTCCCACTGACCAACTGCAATCCACTTGCATGCTCAATTGGTGCAGCGAGTCGTGGAAACCATAGTTCAAATCATCCAGTATCATGTTCTCGCCATTATCATGAAAGGTCAGCTCTTTGAAATTGAACCACCACCTATCCTATTCCTTCCTATACTCATTAATTGACTACTAATACGCATGGAGTCGGTGCCTTAAATCAAACTTAACAGCCATGCAACTCGTTGCAATAAACAAAGGTATTAATTAGTACCGCAAAGTTGAGTCTTGGTTGGAAAGACATCCCCCATAACAAGAAAAGTTTAAGCTCAAGAGAGAATAGTTGATTATTTTATATTATGGACAAGTCAACAACACTAGAAGACAATTAATTCAGAGACTAACGTAATAACTCGACGCCACTAGGTGAAAACCGTGTCAGTGGTTCATTTTCCTCTGAGTGCTAACTGGGAACGGAGAAGACTAACGACGTTGACAGAGATAGCAACCTCAGCCGGAACCCTGACGGAAACCACGCGCAAGACAATGTTTGAACTGGTTAAACAAATATTTTTGAGTAAATGAAAACAAAAGGTGGATTTTTTTTTTTTTTTAACGAGAAGAACTCCGTCGTCGTTCCGACGAAGTTTTCCTTAACCAAAACCGACGGAAGAAATAAATCCAAAGAAGAAAAGAAAAAAATCACAAGTCGGATCTTGAAAATCCTTTTCTTTTCCTTTTTTTTCTTTTCATATGTTCTAAGGAATCTTTCTTGCAGTTCAACAGAAACAAATCGAGATACCGGAATATCTTGTGACAATTATTTTGATCCCCTTTTTACTCAAAAGAAATTTTTTGAACATATCGAGGTACCTTCTTCTAATTATGGGAATATTTGCGCATGAAAACCAATGCAATTAAAAGAGAGATTTTAGAAGCCTAATTCCATGAATCCGACCCTGGCAAAATCCGTCAGAAAAAAAAAGAAAAAAAAAAGAGATTTTTTCAATTTACTTGGGCGTGGATTCAATCGAAAGGAACAAAAAAATACGGGCGGACGTTGTACAACTAACCAAGATCCGGGCAGCTAGGGAATGGGAGGGTCCGCGATGGGAGAGCGCGTTGAGCGCCACTTCCGCGGCCGAGTGCTCCGCCTGCCGCAGCGTCAAGCAGAAGCTCGGGCTCTCGAACACTTCCCCATTAAAGTTCACGGTCGCCTTGAACCTCGGTGCGTGATCCGGCCCCTCCCGTATGCACGTATAGGACGGCAGGTTGAAGCAGCTCCGTTGTGCCAGCTCCTGCAGCTGGTTCTTATACATCCTAGCCTCAGTCAGCACCACCAACGCGCTGAAACCGAGATCTCCGACTGTCGGCGGTAAACAAACAAATCAAAGATCCAACTCCTGGCCGTCCAGATCCAGGCGGCAGCGCCGCGCACGTCGAATGGAAGCTCAAGGTAGCATCATGCCGGCGTTCCAAGGAATTGTAGGTTCAGTCGAAGAGGCTAAGTCTTCCGCTAGGGTTTCTCTCGTCGCGGTTGAGACCGAGATCTCCTGAAAGAGAAGAAGAAAAGGCTATCGATTTAGTGTTATTTCTACAAAACACCTCATATTATATATTTTTAATTAGCTAAAATCGATAATAATAATATTAATTTCTGAGGATTTATTTTAGATAAAATCATGGACTCCTTTATCTTGAACTAGGTAAATATCAATAGGGGAATGACGCTATTTATTTATTCCACCCCCTTTAAAAAAAAAAATCATTTATTTTATGAATTAAATCGCGCAGTTGGCGAGTCATAAATCAGGTAATTTGACCAGTTAAAGTGGTCAAATTTCATGTTGCCCCTCCTTGTCAGTTTTATAACAAAATTCACTCAAATATTGCAATTCAGCCCTTCATTAAATAGCTCTAACGCCCAATTTAAACAAGACTGTTTTTTCTTCACTTTTAATTCAAAGTGGACATATGAAAAAGGTTATTTTCATGTTGCATATCTTAAAAATGATAAAATTAAATAGTTGCGCTCACTTGCAACCGTTAGATTTGCCCCCACCAATCTTCACCGTAGAATATTATAAATATACGTATAATTTAATCAAATATGAAAAATTGATAACATGCATCGTCATTCATCACGTACAATTAGCTGCAATAAATTTGAGGACCCCTCCAATTTTTTTTTTAAATTACTTACGGCACCATTAATTAATTAATTAACTAACTAATTAGTTGTTAATGATGATAGTTTATGCAATCAGAAAACTACAAAAAAATTTCTTGAGGGATAATTTTTTTTTAATTAGGGAAAGGAAGCAGAAAGAGGAAGATAAGTAGCTGTTTCATTCAATGAGAATAATAAATCTATTTGACTTGGACGAAATAATTCAGCAATTAAAAAGAAAATAGCCGCCAACTTTGACAGAAAACCAGTATTCACGCTGGACATTAACTGCGATAGATAAAAACACGCAATTCAAAATTTCAGCAGACATTTATTTGGCCGAAGAAACTGGCAAAAAAAAAAACATTAGAACTTTTTCCCTAGATTAGAAATTTTGCAGATAAAATATTAATATTGAAACCTGAGAATTAGACAATAAATTAAAAAGACATGAGCATTTAGCAATGAGCAGAGAGTTTTTGATGCAGGTGAAGTAAAAAAATAAAAATGGAGAGACATGAGCATTTAGCAATGGGCAGAGTGGTGGAGCTTTGTTGTGTCATCAATGAGTCTTAATGGGAGTGTTGGGAGTGTTAGGCACCAATATGAAGAGGAGGGCACTCTCAATAGAAAGCAAGGAACGAGTGTTGAACCCCAACAGCAACCCCACACAGCACCATCATGGTCCCTAGTCCCTACAACACATAAATTAAGATGAGGCTTTGTCCCATCAATTTTGAGTCAGTCATCTACTTTTTTGTTCTCATCATTAACTTCCTCTCCCCCACAAATGATACAAGGGAAGCCCAAATCTGTAGGGAGGCAGTTTATCTCCAGTCCACTAGAACATTAGTATGAGGAAGTTTGAGAATGCAAAAGAGCATCCTTGTATAACGAATTCTGGCAAATAAAGGTGTGGAAACAATAGATCAAAGGCTGTGCCTGATACACAATTTATCAAAGGAATCAATAAAGATTAGATCAGCCAGCACTTAAATCAAGAGTAATCTAAGAAAAATTTGGTAAAAGAATACACATACACATACATATATATATATAATGGCCAAAAGAAACATGAGCTTGAGACTATATCTAAACAGGGTCAAAATAAGGAGACAGCAAATGTAATGGATCATTATTAGTCAAACTTGAATCCTAGCTACTATTTGGTGCATCCTAATCTGTCCACTTGCCTCACCAAATGAGCACGATGGAGTTTTAGCCAACTGTACAACAAGTCCAAAGTCAGCAGGAAGCTTCTCGGCAGTACTGCCACATGTTTCACCTACTCCAGAAACTTTTGAATTGATATGACAAGATGAACTAAGATATGTCTTGATGGCCACTTGAACAAATTAATATATCTTGTTTGGTACAAAGATTAAGCAACTATGAACCATCAGGGGTCGAAAGATTTGCTGCTGTCTACTTCAATAAGAGTAGCACAAGGTGCTTGTAATAGTTTTTGAGCTATTTACCAAAACACACTTTTGTTTTCATCTTTTATCAACGCAAGTCCCTTTCTCTCTCTCTCTCTTTTTTCCTTCTTTACCACTATATACATACATTCCAATATTCAAGCTGGAGACAATTTCAGAGCTATGCTTAAATTAAACAAAGGAACCTAATGTAACAGTGTACATCTTAATCAGAGAATACTGCAAGAGCTACTCAACTACTTGCAAAAACTCATTGATGGAAACCACCTCTGGCTATAATTTAGCCTACTAAATCAAACAGCTTAACTCTACAATGTAGAATGAGAAATTTCTGTAAGGAACATGTTTAGCGCTCAAGAAGCATCACCATCTCACAGTGGGGAGTATGCGGAAACATATCCACTGCCATCACCCTGACTGGGCGGAATGGTTCTGACTTGGGCATTGATTTAGTCCGATGCCGGGCAAGGCCAGCGCTACTCATTTTTCGCCATCCTCTATTGCCTTTTGCTTTCTCTGGCTCATCGGCAGTTGGAGTACAAAGCTCAATGGCATTTGCAACCAAACTTTCAGGATTACAAGAGATATAGCTGTTGGCAGGCAAAAGTGAACATAAAAATACTTCAGTTACATTGACTATGTCTATGAGCTGGGGGAAATAAAACATTTGTGAAGATAATCGCAGAAGAGATGCCATACACAAGTCGCCTTATGCGTGGATGAGTCCTTAGAGATTTGATCACCTGAAAATTTAAATGAAGATATGGTCAGTTTTTTACTATCTGTGACAAGAAGTTGAATCAAGAGGCCATGCTTTCAATTTATACAGGGAGCAATTTTTCAGGATAAAACAAACTGATCTTTAAGCAGGCAAACTGAGGCTTTTTAGCATAGAACTGTAAGATAGGTAAAAATAATGAAAGGGTAAGAAAAATGAAGCTGAAAATATATTTATTGCTGAGTAGAGAATTTTGTACTTGTTCAGTTTGTAGAGAAAGAAAGAAACTGATGGGCATTAGACATTATCTGTTAACATGTAAAACTTGCAATGAAAGTAGAATTACTTACAACAGGATGAAGTCCAACTCGTGGTGGATCAACAATAGCAACAACATTCTTAAATTGAGGTATATCAGCTCCATCCTTGTCTTTAGAAGTGCAGATGTGGAGATTCATCGTTTTGCAAACTTGATCATTCCTGGTAGCATCCTTATGATCTGTTGAGCAGTTTCCTTCAGAAGAGACATTTAAATCCTCATCTGGACATTCAGATGTCACTGAATCACCCTTTATTTTTTCCTCAACAGAGCCTTCTACACCTGTTTTACATGTTATGTCATCAACATCCTGAGCTGGGATAGTGCTGAATTCTGAATTTTTAATATTACCATTTCCTGTACATGAGAGCATCTCATCCTTGACTGATTTGACTAAAAGAATATCAAGATACATACTTGTAATGAACCTCAATATAAGTACTACTGTGTAATTAAGTAGTCATGCTTACCTTCACAACTGATCCCAGAGACACCATAAACAGTGCCGTTATGCTCTGGAACATCAAGATACTCCTTCAGTAAGGCCCCCATTATATCCTCTGCCTGGCAAATTCCCAAGATGGATCCGGTATGAATTAAAGGTTCATAAGAATCAGCTGGGTTTTATACAATTTTCTGACTGTAAGACCCCATGGTAAATTCGTATACTAGATTGATTTGAAGCACAAAACCCAAAGGTTTTCAGGAGTTTCAAGAAAGAAAATGGATGCTGCAATTCAAAACCAATTCGCAAGGCATCTTTTTTTAATTTTGGTTAGACTGTGCTTGACATTATAGCAATATTGATGGAAAATGTGATTTAGAGTCATAAAATTATAGATAGGATTTGTTGTGGTAACACAAGTAACAAAGAAAACACTGAAGTTTGACCAAGCCTTTGCATACTGAACCATGCACGATCAGATCCAAAGTGGATATCAAGTTCCAGAGGAAATCATTGGATTAAAAAAATACTCACAAAGACTTGGAAAAAGAAAAGAAAAGAAATCAAAGAACAAAGTTACATTTTGTCTCCAATTGTGTTAAAGCATAAATAGCTCTTATTTGTAACGCCAGGATGTCAAAATAATTTTAATAGTATGTTACTAATGAAAAAAAAATGAAGAAATGAACAACTTGAATTAATTCTAATTCAGTGCACTCTTGAATCTCGATAATGCATTATTCAAAAGCAAGTGAGCTAAATATACAGTGGTCTAGGATGCAGAATAGACACAAATAAAAACAATTTCAAACATACCATTAGTATAGAAGCAAGTAAAATGGAAATATACAAACCTTGCTGCAGACAAACCTGCAATTCGTTATGCCATTAATCATTGCATTTCTTTGTGCATCTGAAACTGCTGATGCATTCATTTCAATACCGACAACCTATGGGGATTTGATTTATATGTATAAGATTCTCATAGTGTATTCACCTACAACAGCAGTAATGTAGTGGGCATTTAAGAAAACAAAGATTTGGCATCATCAAGCTGCATTTGTCCCAACATTTAGTATCCTTCCATTGAGCTTTATGCAAGACTATATATCCATTCAAGCAAACAAACACTAACATGAATAAAAGACACGCTGCAATTTTCTTTTCAAGTATACCATGCCCAAATATTTTAAATCCAGCTGTGCACCGTAATCCGTATAACCAATGAAAAAAGTTATAGTTTTATTGATTAAATATTTTAAGTATTGATGAATATAACAGATTCAAGATATGAAGATCCCTGAAAATATTATCATAATAGAACTAGATTTCTTTGTGGGTTCATAGAATGTGAATGACTGAAAACTTTAGTATTTTGATAAGAAAAATACCTTATAAATTTCTTTTTGAGGATAGAAAGACAAAGGTGCTTGCGATCTAAGTTCAACTCAAATCATTTTACCTCTTTAATCTTCCTGTTATCAGTGCAACTTTGTGCTTGCTTGGAAGTTTATGTTCTCCAATGATAAACTTAAAAGTTTAAAATACAATTTAGTTTTCTAATGAAAAAACAAAATACTTCAACATATACTAGATATGAACAACAGAAGGCACAAAGAACCAAAGAATTATTAGCTATCAATATTCTTTAGCATAATTATTCTATGTTTACCAAATCTCATACCCATCATAAATTTAGAGTACTCTCCCAATATTTTAATGTATTTGAATAAAAACATTCCCGACATATTATGCAAAATGCAATAGTTTAGAAGCAGATACACACACAAATAGTGTTAGCATGCTACCTTGATAATATTATGATCAAAGAAATGTATAAACTCCAACATCAGAGTGAAATATCATGGAATTACCATGCCAACACGATGGGCTAAGGTGAGTCCAATTGTTCCTGTTCCACAGCATATGTCAAAAAGTAATGTATCTCTATTGAGATCTGCCCAATCACCAGCAAGTGAGTACAATCTCTCTGCAGCAAGAGTGTTAACCTGTATCCTAGTGAGTGACCAATTTACTCAATTGGGCAATAAGAGTAGTAATATAGATGAAACTGAGTCTAACTTGGAAAAAAGCTGTGGGTGATATGGAGAAGCAGAGATTGCTTATATAATCATGAATTCTTGCTTCAATTGCATGTTTATCATCTGATGGAATTGGTTCTACTTTTGGTAGCATCAATGGGATCAAAGGACAATCAGCTGGAGCAGCATTTGATATCCCTTGATAATCCTACATGGGAGTTAAAATGATTATAGAAGCATAAATATATGACAAGCTAGAGCAGAAAAAACCAACAGGGCACACAATACAAAACATGACTTCACCTAAATTTTAGCCAAACTTGGCATCTACAGCCACGAAAATTGGGATTGTTAACAACATACCTGGACAACTATTACTGTTAGAGGAAGTGGAGGAGAACAAGCAGCTGCTCCAAGTACAAGTGTGTCGACCATTCTCTGAAAGTCATGTTTCATTACTTCTTCATCCACATCAGTTGAACAAACCTACATAAGTTTGAATAAACACATCTTTATCTGCAGTGGTTAATTATGACAAGTACTTATTATGAATCATACTGAAAAATTATCAAGGTCGACACTGTCCCAAGTTCCAATATCAAAAATATGGGTCATATCCATTTATTCTGTATAACCATTACCCATAAACAGACATATATACACATAATGGTTGTTTCATGTCAGGAAAGTACTTGCCCATAACATCAACAGCAAATGAATTATTTGAAAGTTGCTGGTTGTCATTGAATGGTTTGCAAGCGGCAAACCCATTCACACTTGGGCCTTAAAAGCTGTAAATGTTGCTGCTGACATGAAACGCCAGCAACTTGTATAAATTTAGAATAATATAAAAATATAAATTGTTTTACAAGTATACTAACGAGATTGGCTTATAGTTTACTTGCATTTGTAATCACTTTAGAATTATCATTACAAAGATATATGACATTCATAAACAATCAAACAACATAGTTGCAAAACATCATTTGCCTGAAATAGCTATTTGCATATACTATTGATTGCAAGTAACTTAATGCCCCTTAGGGTACATCATACAAAGACAAAGGCAACTTTTCTTCAAAATCTACAAAATTGTAACCTTTTCTTGTAGTTCAAACCTGAATTATTAACATGACCTCTGCAATCTCAATTTCTGCAACTTTGTTAGCAGTCGCCTGGCTGGATTTCCTTCCTTCCCGAACCTAAAACGTGGCCATTAATCAACATTTCTATAGTTTTTTTTCCTCCGAAAAAGATACTTTTATGCTGAAGCAAGATAAAGAGAGGAAGGAGCATATATCAACAAGAAAAAAATCATTTACTGTAAACTGACGCCAAAATCCTTTATTCTCAATTCTGTTCCATACAGGCAATGCTGATGACTGTAGAAACTCCTGAAAGGCCAAAGCAAATTCATAGGATATTCTAGACACATTTGGGCAGTTGATAGGTTCTTCAATTGCTGTTATCCCCTCCCTGTGACCACATTATAAAAAGCATCAATCACGGGATGGACAAGGAGCTATCTATACAGAAAATAATCTTGGCATACCTGAAACTTCCAACCATAAAGCCAACAGTTGGTTTACCATGCAATGAGTAACCAACTGAAAACTCACATTTGTTCCTATACCCATTGGTTAACGGTGATTCCAATATGCCCTCAAGTTTGCAAGGAAGACCACCTATACATTTTGAGTGTAAAAAACATAATTTCAAATGTGTGAAAAAAGGGATTGTTAGATTATTCAAATTTCATGAAAAAAATGCACAGAATAGGTATCACTACAAAAATTATACTTGAAATGTCTCTTTAGTTTATAATATAGATTGTCAATTCCATTCAAAATCCAACATTCTGATAAAATTGATTCCAAGGTTCTGTAATAACATCCTACAGCTGAAACCGAAAGGATGTCTTTATTCTTGTATAAGTTTGAGATTCAAGCTGCAGTTGCTCTTGCATATTGATCTTGCCAATCAAAAGAAATTTAATCCCACATGCGCAGTATGGTTGGCTGGTTCCCCCTGAAATAGGTTTAGTTGTCCAACTCCTTGTCAAGCAACTAGAGCTTTCACTACAATGTCAGTTTTGATGAAGCGGACTAATGAAAGGAGAAGTTAAAAACTTTACATTTGTTTCTTAGATTCAACATATTATTATGGTAAAGATACTCAAAAGCCAAAATTAGGGAATCCCTTGGGTCTCAATTTACTAAGTTGATGAGGCAAGGCTAGAGTTTGGAGAAAATTTTTCCATAAGAACAAAGTCCGATTGATTAGGCTCATAAAAACATTGGCACAATTTAGTGATCAATTTTCAGACTAGATGAACCAACAGCCAACCATTAGTTTTAGGCTTTTAGCTTAACCATGTTATGGGATATTATTCTAGGTTTCTCGAATAGTTGTGTCGCAATTTTATTGGACTACATTATGATATTTGACAGGTACAAATACAAAAGGGATACCTGTTAGTGAAGCTGGTAGCATGTTGATACAGGGAACAACATGTCCTATTTTATACTTAAGGTGGCTGTTTACTGCATTAGTCTCAAGTTGAAATGAATTTGCCAAACCTGACTGAGGGAAAAAGATCCACCCTTATTATTCCTACACTCCAATGTGCAAAAATGTGATTTCAAGGTTGTCATAATGGTGTACACATGCTTCTGTTTGAGCTTCAGCATTTTGAGTCACATATTTCTCTATCATAATATTAATATGAGTAAGCAGCCATGCCAAAAAAAGCTATTCAGAGACATGTGGTTCAGGGTCTCACATAGTAACACCAAACACCTGATTGAAATTTGGGAAATGCTAAGCAAGGAGAAAATGACACTAATTAGTCTTACTTTAATATACACTTTCCCTTTTGTGTTTGCATTCATTCTCTTGTCATTTTATTTTTCTTCCTTACACTCTTCCAACTCTTTCTCAAAGATAACAGCTTACTAACATTTGATTGCTTGGATTTACAAAGAACCTACATAAACTTGGTGACTCATCTAGAGTCAAGGTAATCTTAATTCATAATTCAAGCTATTGATATATTGTAATTTTCCATGTTTCACACGAATCATAGGTCACACATATTAATGGATCCACTTATTAGTTCTTTGTCTGTCATTTCATACTATCACAATTATATTGTTGGATCAAGAAAAGTATATGACTTCACTTGTTATCAAGAATAATAACTAGTTGTATTTGAAAGAAGGAACTAGATAATCTCATTGTTAAAATTTGAATATGGATCTCAACCAGGTTTAAAATATTGGAGCAGAAAGCAGAACAGGACTGCTGCTTGGACAAATGCGGATTGTACATAACAGGACTGGTGCAGAAAGTATGATGGATATTTTCTGTTAGACTTCCAGTGCAGTGGTGTATGAGTCCTATTACAGGCCAATCAATGTATTCCAGATGGTATACCATAGTTCATGAAGCCTTGGCCTAGTTTGCTACCGACTTAAAATGTTCGTGTCCAAACCTTTTCGCATTGTGGATAATATCACTGTCAGATTTAGGGACATAATAAACACATGAAATTATGCAGTCTCAACGAAAATTCAAACCTAATTAGAAATAAGCCAACAAAGGAGACCCTACACTTAGAATTAGAAATAAGTCAACATAGTAATTACAAAAATTAAACAGAACTAATCCTCAACTTAGGGACAATAAATAATAGGTCCAAGGGCCAAGTATAAGAAATAATGAAACCATATGCAATGAACTAGCAAAATCTTCCACCAGCAGTCGCATCATGGAAATGAAAATATAATGGGTAGCGTTATCAATCTCTGGATATATACAATAAGACAAGGAATTTACCAGCTTCCCTAGATTTCATTATCCACTCTGGCAAAGAAACCGAGGGAGGGCAAGCTTTGCGTGCATTCCGGGTCTGCAAGAGGAAGCTCCAACCATTTAAGAGAAGAAAAAAATTGGACAGAAGTGTAAAAAGAATATTTACAAAATGTAAAATTAGTACAAAAGCAATAAAAACAAAAATTGAACATACTGCCTCTCCAGTACTCACAAGTTTTTTAAGTGTTTGCGTAAGACTTTTCATTTTCTCTTCCAACTGATCACTATACGGTATATCAGCCGATGGAGTAACCACATCACGTGCAGTTTTTGCCACTGAAGCAAAACCTTCTGCAATGGTAGTGTATTTTCCAAATGAATCATCAGCATCGAATGAGTTTGAAGGCATGGGGTAGTTGGAGCATAGTTCCCCATTCACAACTTGCCCTTTATTTTGATTTGGAGGGATTTGTGTTTCGACTTTTGTTTGATAAGACCTGGGGTTTGCATCTGCAACTTTTATTTGTTTTTGCCCAGATGCGGCGTTCTCATTCAAAACCTATTATTTTGCAAAGCATGAGACAAAAGGAACATGTAGTTTGGGGGAGGAGGAATATTTTTCAAAATGAATGAGCTACCTCAATTGCCTTTTTTAGCTGTTCCGTATTGTCAAATGTTACAAACCCCACACTCATACCTTTCTTCTTTTTAACTGTTTTACAGAGAATTCCCTGGCATAAAAATACAAAAGTAATTTACAGAAAATTGACAAGTAAAATAATTCAATTAAACCATGAGCAAAGAGCATCATAAGCAGCAGTAGGAATGTCAAACGTCAAAAAGCCCAAAGAAATGCAATAGGGAAGTACAATTATCAAGAATTAGTAGTTGATTTTAGGCAACCCCTTTAGATTATAGGAAGAGAAGGAAATCTCCGGTCAGTGATGTGTCCCGTTTCCACCAAGAAAATATTCTTGACACTTTAAGCCATAAACTGTGATACCACTAACCATTATAGGGGCCACATCTCGAAAAAAAAACAATTTTCCATGCTAACTCTACGTTCTAGTTTCTACATTGAGAAGCAACTGTTGGCATCACAAGACCAACTTTTTCCGAGAAAGAAAAAAACTATAGCAATATCCAAAACGCGATTATAGAAAACATTGTACTGTACCTGACCATCGAGGAAGCTCTTCAGGTTGTCGGATGACCACTTCCTG
>JBBPFP010975660.1:0-14201 GCA_037974795.1 Kaempferia galanga | reverse complement strand
TGGATCTAGTCTCAAAAATCCAAAAAATCACTTGGGTAACGTTGGCCAAAATGAGTATTTGCACTTCTCAAAACATAAATAAAATCAAAATGGTGTTGGTCCACTAAAATCCACCATAAATCTCCTCTCCTGGGATTTCTGTTCTCATTTATAATCTCATAACTCAAATTCATCGGTTCTAACAGATTATTAGCTCGTGTTCAATTATCAGCACACCAACGATGAATTCACCCTAATAGGACAAAAAAATAAATAAACAAAAAAATTAGAGCTTCACTATATCAAAAATGTGGCGTTCCTTTACACCACATTTACATGTACTGCTAAGAATAATCAATCAAACCACATTGCAATCCTCTACCCCACATTTTGGGTTAGGTGGTAAAAAAAATTTTAAAAAATATTTATTTATGATATATTTTAACACTCACCGAAATTTTTAATCAAAATTTCTAACACAGACAAGTTAGTATTTAGTGGAATGTTAAATTTTCATGCCTGGTGGAGGATGGTTATAAGCGTTAAATCGTATTTTTGTACTAATTTTTGGTCAGAAACATGGTTTTGTATTTCTTTCTCATGTTATAATTTATAAATGGATGTTAAGAGTATAATTAGTAGTTTTTAAAATATCTATTATGATAATTTGTAGTTCCTTTTTTACAATAATATACTAAACATTATTTTTATTTTAATACTTCAACTGATCAACTTTGGGGTGAAAGTATTTTAGGACGAGTATGCGTGAATAATTTATATATATAAAAAAAAAAAAGAAGCTCAAAATTTACCGTGAAACAATAAAAAAAATAGCAAGAGAAATAGAAATTTTGAAGAATGCAGGGATACCTGGCGCTAGGAACCCTACGGGGAAGATCGGGCTCTAGCTCAACGGGAAGGCCAAGGAAGCCGTCAAATCGGTCGAAGGTAACATGCGCGAGGTGCCGCACTTCAGTGGGCCATCCAATCTCCATGGAGGCGGCGGAGGTACCGGAGCACACCCGGTCCTCGGCCGCGCCGACTCTGCAAATCGCCAGCGACTTTCTCAGCGCCGCCAGCAAGGCCGCTATTACCGAGAACGTGCTCTGGTGCTGGTGTCGCTCCTCCCTCCGCTCCTCCTCTTCTTCTACCGAGAACGGCTCCGGCACAATCAGGGGAGAATAGATGGGGGAAACCATCTCTTCCTCATCCTCTTCTTCCTCCTCCTCCTCCTCCTCCTCCTCTTCGCCTTCCTCTTCCTCGGACGAGTGCCGCTCAGACGGGGGCGAGGAGAAACGAATCTGCAAGCGGACCATGGCTGCGGCGGAGCCAACAGGGAGATCCGGCAGTAGTAAGTCGATGGCGATGGTGGAGATAGTGATGAGGAAGTGGGCAAGCTTTTTGTGGGTTGACGGAGACATGTCTTAATAGCCAAATTGATTCGTTGAGATTAATTTTTTATTTTGCTTTCGCCGAGGAGGTGGAGGAGGAAGAAGCATTCCATCAACCGTCGTTTTCTTCGTCCAATATTCAAACACCGAATGGATCGTGATAGACTAGACCCACCCTTTTCAATAAGCGGATGATGTACACGACAAGTCATGGTAATGCGCCGTGACTGTCCCTGGGCCAGCATTCGCCACGCGAGATGTGCTTGTGCGTCACATGCGCGTTACTTCAACATACATATGGTCATACAACATAATTAATAAACAACACTAGAAAGAAAGAAAGAATTGAGAGGCGGTTTTGTTAATGGCTGATTAATGGCGTTCGCCGCGGATGCGACGAGCGAGTTGGACGTCCCTGGGCATAATGGTGACGCGCCTGGCGTGGATGGCGCAGAGGTTGGTGTCCTCGAAGAGGCCGACGAGGTAGGCCTCGGCCGCCTCCTGCAGCGCCAGCACGGCGTGGCTCTGGAACCGCAGGTCCGTCTTGTAGTTCTGCGCGATCTCCCGCACCAGCCGCTGGAACGGCAGCTTCTGGATCAGCAGATCCGTGTTCTTTTGGTACTTCCGGATCTCACGCAGCGCCACGGTCCCCGGCCGGAACCGGTGCGGTCGCTTAACCCTCCCTGCCAGTGGCCGAGACATCCTCGCTACCTGCAAACAGAGTAGTAGTGTTGCATGCGTATGATCATAACGCGCATGCGCATTGGTTAATCAGTGTGAACCACGGTGAGTGAGTGACCTTGGTGGCGAGTTGCTTGCGGGGAGCCTTGCCGCCGGTGGACTTGCGTGCGGTCTGCTTTGTGCGAGCCATTGAATTGGGAACTAGTGCTGTTAATTGGTTTCAGAGTCGATCGATCAATAATGGAAGGTAGCCGTGGAGAGGATCGGGCACATATATATATAGAGTTCGATCCCAGGAACGCCGGTGGGAGGTGGCGGTTACGAACGAACGTGGGGAAAGGCGGTTGTTGGTTACGAGCGAGAGATCGGAGGGTTTAAATTAAATTTGCAATCCTTAATCGGCTCTCCGATTATGAGCGGAGGAAGGAAGGCTGATTTCAATTCCGATGCTTCATGCGCGCGAGTGGTTATACATTCAGTTATTCTCGTGGCCGGAGAGACGCCGTTTTCTTCCCGGCCGGTTGATTCGGATGCTTGTTCACTTACACCTGTCGGTCTCTTGTAATAATCCAGTTTTGGAGGAGCTTCCGTACGATCAGGAGCGCCGGCGTACTCCGAGATATAACTAAACCAGAATGGATGCGCATTGCATCCGCAACGTAGGGACGCATCCTCCTCACTCTTCCCAAAATACGCCAATGGATAAATCCACATTCTTAAAATCCAACTGTGGAACTCATCTAAAGTAAACCGATATTAAAATGGTCAGATGTTCATTCGATTTTCACTTGATTCAGGGACATGTTGAGTTATATCCAAACACATAACTGATAATCTAGAATATATAATTAAACCAAACCTTGTCGTATCTAAACTAAGCCTTCTCTGAGAGTCAACTTTGACTGGTATAGAAATTCAACAAAAGATTATGCTTAAGATATATAGAACTTGCATAGCTGGCAAGGCCTTTCTTTGGTCACTCGTACGCAATAAGAATCAAAGGATGGATTTTTTTTTAAAGAAAAATTTACTTCAAATACAAAAATCTTAAAATTTAAATTCATATATCAATATCATTTTTAAATATAATTTATCATCCTCTCAAAAATAAGAGTCGAAGAATGGAATATTAATATTTTTATATCAAAGAATTATTTTAATAAAAAAATTAACTTTAAACAAATTAATAAATTAATTTATGCCCCATTCAAGATGTATTTTAGGAATTAGAGTATGTCTAGTAAAAACAATTATCAGGTTTTTTTTTTTTTACCATCCCCATTTAGAAAGAATGTATTTTTTATTTTTTTGATAAAAAATTAAAATTAAAATTTGTTATTTATGATAATAAAGTTAAAAGTTACGCGGTTTTAACGCGCAGACAAGCCCCATGGCTGTTTCCCCCCGCATGCCTCTCGCGGGGACTTGACTTCGACGACGACTTCGTTATCAGTAGAAAGGGGGACTCGGGAGCAAAACGATTGCGCCAGGGATTAACGACGATAAGGAGTGAACCAAACCCCCCACCAGATCGTTCTTCCTTCCAGGCAGGCGATCGAAGTGGACGGAGAGAGGTCAGCCATGTTTTCTTCTCTTCTCTTGTTTTTTTTGGGTTGAGCTTTGTGATTAGGTTTGTTATTCCATACTTTTGAATCGGATAAGGTCGTTTGTAGTCTTCGAAACTTAATTACCTGATCGTCCTCCTTCTCCCTTTCCGAAGCTCCTTTGGATCGGATGATATATCTGTGTCTGCATAGGCAATCTCGTTAGGTCCGCTTCGAATTCAACCGCACCGCATCAGTGGAACGATTTTAATTTAGGGGGAAAGAGCCGGTATATAACGTCAAGTTGTGGAAGATGCGATGTCCGGTCCTTGGACTCGGCTTGTGCACTATTTTCCTGTTTTAGGTTATTGATAGTTGGGAATTGTCAACCTCTGCGACTTGAACTATGTTCTTCAGCTTGTCAAGTCAAGCTCAAGCATTTCAATTTAGCATTTGTTTCTTGGTATCCCACCACTTAGCTATAGCCTATAGCATGTACAAATATCAGGCTAGAGCTTTATTGGTCACTTCGGCTAACTTTTCTCCTAGGATACATTGTTTTCGTATGGGATGTGCTAGCGTGCTCTGAGTGTACATTACGCACACAGACTAGTTGGACATAAGAAATACCTCTTTTTTGCTGTTGTTTCTTTCTTCTATCTTAAAGGCCATTGGATATACTTGAGATGAAGGATGTCATAATTTGTCTAACTTAAGATAGTGTTTATATAGTTGCCATATTTAATATTCTAAGAAGGAACTGTATTTGGGATCTAGGTTGTAAATATCCATATGAAATTGCTTTTACTATATATTGGATTGTTAATGTCATGATGATTTTAGTTTATTGGGCTGTGTGTTGACTTATACTGATGTGTTAAGAAAAGGGTAAAATTTTAAGAGTGGATGCCCGGAAAGGCAGTAGCTTTTAGAGTTCACCTTGGAGAGCTTAATCCAAAAAAGAAAAAGACTGCTAAGTTTAGAAAGAAAAGACTTCCTAGTTTGACTGTGACATCGGCATGATTAAATTTTGCACTCATTTAAACTAAGACACTAAAATTCAACTCATATATATTTGTGAAACATGATGATCAAGAAACAAAGAACACCATCTTGAATTACTCTTTTTACTCTTTCACAATAATAGTAAAATTGGCATTTTTTCAGTTAAAAGTGTGTTCTAGTGAAAAGAATCATTGGTTTGAGCCAAAACTGATTACTTAAACAATTTCCAATTTGCTATGGTCTGGGAGGAGTTACCCCTCCCCAATCAGAACAAGTTTTTAGTTTAAACTTAGTGGTCACGCTACATGAAGTTGTACATCTCATTTTGCTAATGCATTGTTCTTCTAAAGAAAGCAGTTAAAACTTTTCATGGTTCTGATTCCACTTATTTTCTGCTGCTGTTCCCACTTTCCAGAATAAAATGATGATTTAAATAGTAAAATAGTTTGATAGTTGAAATTGTAAATATAAAATGTAGTCTTTACATTGTTCATATTAACTATTTGCCTTCCATTTTGTTGTTATTATCCTGTCTACCTTTACATTTTATGTTATTACTTGATCTCTAGTGTGATAATATTTGTATATTCTCATGCAGTTGAGTCATTTTTGATGGAAAAATTAAGTGTTTGTTTGCCACCTGGGTTTGGTTTTCACCCGACTGATGTTGAACTTATATCTCACTATTTGAAGTTGAAAATACAAGGACACAACTTCGATGAGCTTATACCAGAGGTGGACATATATAAGCATGAGCCATGGGATTTACCTGGTAATTTTGCTCCTGTAATTATGTTATCCATCACATACTAATGTTTTTTGCAATGGACTTGATAATGATATGAATTATTTCTGACAAAAGCAAATAATTCCTGGATCTGCAGGATTTTGAATTAAAAATTTATATAATTTTTAAACATGTATTAAGACTGCAAAATCCGTTTGACATCAACATTAATAATTCACACAAGATCATAACGGATTCTTAAAAACTAGTCACCTGTTTGGCATTATTTTATTACATTATTCCTAGCCACAGATCAAGATCTTGGACTATGCCAATGAACAATTAATATGTATCTGTCCCAGCCTAGTTAGTACATGAAACTTCATCTCCAACATTTTATGAACTAAAACTTTATTTAATTTATAAACATGCAATAGAACTGCAAGACCTATTTTACATCAAAAGAATTAGAAATTAGAAATTAGAAATTCAACAACATAATAATGAATACTCATGAACTATTCGACTGTTTGGCATTATCAAACACATTATCCCTTTCACTTCTCCTTTTGCTCTCTCCTTCATCTTCTCATCTATCCACCCAAATTAGACTCCTAGGTTCTTCACTTAATATGATCAAATAACAATCCAACAATGAAGTCTACTTGATTTAGCTCAAGTGTAGGCTTGGCAATTGGAATGGTTCTTTGGTTAAAGGAAGCTCAATGTGGAGGATGAAGATGGATCAGAAGCCCACTTCATATGTATTAGAAATAAATCAGATGAAAAGGGGGGTAGTTCATTCAGTTTGGATGAGGTGGTCGAGAACTTTAGATGGCATTTCCTTTGTTAAGATGAAAAGAAGAGGTGAGAATTCTTGATACAGGGAAAAAGTGGACAGCTCTTGGTGATGGGAAGAAGTGGATAATTTCAAGTGAAGGGAAGATGTGATTAATTCATAGTAAAGGGTAGAGGTGGATAATTCCTGATAAAGCGAAAGAGGTGGATAATTCGTAGTAAAAAAGAAGAGGTGGAAAATTTGTAGCAAATGGAAGAGGTGTATAATTTTTGGTTAAGGTGAAGAAGTGTATAATTCTTGATAAAGGGAAGAGGAGTGAATTAGGTTTAGACTGATTCTAAGCATTAATTCTCTGAATGAGAGTTGATGCTGGAGAAAATGGTGACTTGGGAGCATCATGATCAAACAACCGAGTGACAATTACTTCTCATCTTGGGATTCACCTATTAGTCTCTCTGAAAGCTTGAAGCTATGGCTGATTGTACCCTCTCACCTTTGTACTTGTCCCCCTTTTATACGCCCCAAAGTGAGCACTCAACTATTGAGAGTGCATTTGGCCCTTCATGCTGTGGTATCTTATTGGCCTTTTGACTTTGACCTTTGATCATGTCAGCTCCTATGAATTAATCCTTAAAATGTCAATAACTGACTACTCAGGATACATGTCGTCATTTCAATAGGTGTTTAATAAGTGGGTAATTGTGCCTACATTAGTTATTCCCTATTATATTTAGTTTTATTAAGTGACATTTTTTCGTCATTTCTCTTGCGTCATCCCCTAGTTAACTCTCTTCTTGCTACTTTATTGTCGTGTAAATAGTAGCATGGTATCTAGTAATCCTCATTTAATTTTCACCAATTCCTTAAACCATCCATGTAATTGTTTTACGACTGTTTTTTAGTGAGTCAAACTCGTGAACTTTTCCTTGTTTATGGTTAAGTCAACATTTAAGGAGCAAACATTTATATAATTCACATTTCCCCTTTAATTCATAGTAGGTTGGATGGACCTAAGGCCTTTTACTCAGATGTATCCTTTATGACACTAGAAGTCATTTACTCGTCTTCATTCAACACAGTTGAGTTTACCCACATCAATCCTCTTTTATCTTATTTTTGGAGAAAGTTGTCTTTCTCTTCCCAGATTGACGCAAGCCCAAGTTGAGGTGCAGGACTAGGCTAACATGGTAAAATCACAAAGACTAGATCTCTTCTTCCTTCCCCTTGTGTTCTCTCCTTCATCTTTCCATCTTAGGTCTTGCTTCTCCTGATTTTTCTCTTTCTACTTATTATCTTTCATTCTTTCCTAATCTTTGCGACTGGTGTACCAAATCAGTACGAGTTACTTGTTCAACTGGTTGCTGAAATATCAAATTTTGCTGCTACTTAGCATAGCTATTGACAACTTTAGAGATAACTAAATAACATAGTGTCGTGTTTCATGAATAGTATCTCCTTCTTTGTTTCTTATGTTATATTTTAATTTCACTGCAGCAAAATGTCGTCTTCGCACCAGGGATAGCAAGTGGCATTTTTTTGCATTATGTGACAGAAAGTACCCTAACAGCTCTCGTACAAACAGGGCAACAGAAGCAGGTTATTGGAAATCCACAGGCAAAGACCGTGACGTGAAGTCCCAAAACCGAGTATTAGGTACCAAAAAAACTTTGGTCTTTCATGAAGGTCGGCCTCCATGTGGAATGCGCACTGATTGGATTATGCATGAATATCATATAGACAAAAAAGAATATAAGGCTACTCTCAACTCAAAGGTAAGTCTTTTGCTTTGAACGACGGACTCCATTTGAGTAAAACATGTTTTCTATCTGAAATTTTTTTAATTTAGGCATGTTTCAAGCCTTGTTAGTTTAGACTTGAATAATATGCTAGCATAATCTTATGCAGATTCTTCATAGGAGTGAAAAGAACATAAGCATAAGCAAATTTTCTTGTACAAGTTCCTTTCCTCTACATATTCTATCATGTACCTTGTGCAATTCCTAATCTGTAGAAAGATTAAAATTAGAACCACATAACTATGATGAAAAGCTAGGTCTAGTATAGTTGCTCAAATATTGATTTTATGGCATCATGGATTATCATATTGGTTTGGAGGCCTAGACCAATATGCTAGCATTAATTTGGGTAAGGGTCTCAGCATTGTAGAACTGCTACATATAGTTTTACAACTCGACCATTTCATTACACTGGGTTGCAATATCTAACATTAAAGTATCTATATTGTAGCCACAATTAGACTACTTAGCCTTTGTATTTCAAATGATTATGAAGTATGAGTTAGTCTTCCTACCTTGACAAGAGCATCATGAGGGAAGATCTTGACAACCTGCATCCCAAATGAGGAGACTACTTGTACCTGTTGTCTGTTTACAACTTATCATGCAAAATTGCCCTACTAAAAAAGGATACTAATGCATATATTGGTATTGTTAATACTCACCTTCACATGTGGGTACGTGAACTGGATTAGATTGGCCCAAGCCCAACATGTGGACTAACTCAACCTTATACCAACAGGATTTAACCTCAGAAATTCCTACTCTAGTTGGCTGATCATTTATACCAAAAGCTTAGCTTTAGATATTCATCCTCATCATCACCCAACCTAGAGTATTTTGGATTCAACTACATTAATCTTATTCTTCCATTGAATTCTGTGTGAGTGTATTTTACTAACAAGACTCAAATCAATTAAATCACAGTTTGTGGTATTAAATAAAGGTTTCTTTTGTCTTCCTTTACCCTCTTACACTTTCAATTCCGATCTATTCAATCTCATCTAATTAGAATATTTCAGTTGCCTTTGAACATTTCCATACCAGCAGAACTTTATTTACCTTATTTTATCATTTATTGAAGTTACACCTGATTGCTATTAAATAATTAACTATAGATACTAGTCTAGTATCTCCTATGATGTATTTTTGGATTGGTTAATATTTAATCTTTTTACAGGATATATTTGTTCTTTGTCGTGTTACTAAGAGGAATGGTTGGGAATCTGAAGAAGGTAAAGTCGCCCAAAATGCTGAACCTGTAGTTTTCAAGGAATCATCTAGTCACTCAAATGACATAGATGATATTGACGCGTGGGTTGCAGAGCTCTTTGATCCCAACTTCAGTGGTCCTAGTGAACTAGGGCATGAGGCTGAGGTATAACTCAATCTCTTACAATTAGATACGTGTTTTGCTAGGAATTTGCCTGGTGGTCTGTAGGACCCTTCATCTTGAAAACATTCTTGGTTTCAAGTTTTTTGTCCTAGCAGTTCTTAGGTTCAGAAACTTAGTCTGACCATGGTCTCAAGAGTATTTAAGAATTTTGTCACTTAGTACAAGTCTACATAGGCATCAAATATTGATTTATAAGAATAAGAAATAAATAAAATAAGTTTGCAATTGCCCATTTTGAGTAGCCAACTCTACTTGGAACTGATCTTTAATTTCACCAGATTCAGTTTTTTCCCCTTAATGGTACTATGTCAAAAAAGGCCACTGAATTTCTCGTTCATCTCTTCACATTTGCATATATTGCAAAATTCTTTGCTGAATTGTTGTAGTTTCACCATTTTGCTAAGCCACTTCAATTAAATGACTCAATTCTATCAGGTATCTGAAGTCGAAATGCACATACCCAAGTTATATATATATACAGTCTGATGTATAATTATCTTGAGATTTTTGCAGGGAGATCTTAGTTCTGTTCCAACAAAACCGGAGCCACTGGATACTTATCTTGACCCAAATGCTGAAGAAAACGTTGATTTCCTATTAGTAGATGACATCTTTGATATCCTAAGATCTGGCTGCTCTGATAACATAAACCTTGGTGAGCCTAAAATTGGAACTGAGAATATTGTTAAACAGGACTCTGTATCACTTGGTGACACTACTGCTTCCAACTCATGTGAGAGCCCCATAATTCAGATTAGACCACGTAATGAAATGATTAGACGACGTAATGAAGACTACTCAGCTGGTGTTCCCTCTGATAGGATTAGACTTCAGGTTAGCAAGATGCAATTAACGAACACTCAATCAGTCAATCTCACTGTCAAGTATAGCAACAAAGATTATCATCGTGATATGAGCAGAAGCGATAATAAAGGTTTCGCTGGGCTAAACTGGTTTATCTTCAGTGCTTGCCTTGCTGGATCGATTGCTCTTATAATGTATTTTCTGTTCCCTGCCGCTCGGTGCTTCCTGACTAGCTCCTCAACGCCTCATTTATAGTTACAGCAAAGTTTGGATTAACTATTTTGAGGGGTGATAGAGATTTCTTCAGAATTTCTTCTAAAAGGATTAGTGTGCATTTACTGCTATTGTTTCATGTATAAGATTATAATTTTATCATAGGTGGGTCTATCTTATGGCGACTCAGAATGGATCCAGATGTAAATTGGTCATCTTTAAAAATAATTTTACAGTTTTTTATTTAAGAAATCTTACGAAGAACATTTTTGCAGTAGCCAGCCATGAGGCAACAATTTATTTCCACCTGTGAGTTGTACGGGATGCAAATCATAAAGACTTGATGAATAAATTTTGATCTAAATGATTTCAACAAGGCAAACATGAGGAGAAATTGTTAAAAATAAATAAATAAATTGACAATTTTCATTTATGAATTTGGTTCACCAAACAACTATCGGGAAAATAATCTTTTATTGTAAAGAGTTGGCATAATTTTAATATGAAAAATACAATTTATCAACTCACTTGGTGAAACAACTTGACGACCAGAAATATAAAAATGTTCACCTTCAATGAGTGTAAGCTTTTTCAAATCTAATAACGAAGAATTGCCCACCAACCGAACAGGTGGCCGAGGTTAATGGTGCATCGCGATGGTGTCTATTTAGTTTACTGGATATCTAATGATCCAATTCAATTTCGATCAATTAAAGAATGAATTTCTCTTAATAAGGATTAACTTAAAAAGGCTGGACTAATGGACCACATGTTTCTTGATTTATCTTAATAGTCAATAAAAAACTTATATAAGATCGGACCGATTATTTTAAAATTAATCAATTGATGGCAAAAAGCGAATACGCTCACCCCCAGCGCCTCCGCCAACCTGTCCCAAGGCCAACACAGAGGAGGTAAATCATAAGTGGCTACTAGTACTTGAAATAGTGACTATCACATAAGGGCGGCATTTACCTCGGCTATGCTGAGATTTAAACCCCAGATCTTATTGGTGGCAACATCTCATGTGCTAGCTAGACCATCCCAAGGGGACATTTTAAAATTAATCAAGCACAATCTCGAAATAATCTTTGACAAGCAAATAATCAAGTCTCCAAAGCCACCTAATATTATGTTGATTAACTTTAGGATGATTGGCCCGACCTTATCAAGAAATGTCTACTCAGTTAGAGGATGATAGCTTTATTACAATGAGGTAAGGGATCAATCCCTAACGGACGCATGCCCTCAGGAAAAAAAACTCCTACCCTCTAATCACGTGGCACTTGGCGGTTAGCTATAAGTTGACCTTGTAATTTACCTCGTTTTACATAATCTAAGAACAGACTGTAGGAGATACTTGAGATAGAGCATAATCATATTTTACTACAACAACAGTACGCTCAAACGGTTTTGAGGCTTAACCTAAATTCTAAACTCTAAAATGATAATAATAAAATAAAATAAAAATAAACGACAATACACTAAAACAATTCAAATCTCAACTACAACACAATACAAGATATTTTTGTATAGTGGAATGAAAAATATGAGATGTTAGCTATTGAACAAAAAGCCACTCGTGCTTCCAAATTTGACTAATCGCCGATTTATAAGATTAGACCGTCCACCTTCAAAATTAGTTAGACCGAAATCCTGAATACCTAGATTATCAAAATACTGCCAAATCAAGTGGGGAGGAACCCTTCCAAGTCTATGATTCAACAAGAATAACGAAAATTGGTGGATCGAAATTCACCCCACCAGTGCAGGTGCGAAGAACAAAAATGTTTTATTCAAGTCGAGCATCGTCATAATTATATGGCAACTCTCATACACTATTCACGCAACAGTTTCTAGGAACAGCCTAAACAAATGGCAGTCGCTCTTTGGCTGTCTATGATACATGCTAGTCAACATTGCATTGGTTCGATAACCTATCGCACGGGAATTACTTCTGCAATTGTTTTACGATTATATAAGATGGCTCTTGCAGTAGCTTTAAGATCCCAACAAAAGACAGCCATCATAGAGGATTAAAGGTTCATTGAAGTTATTGTTAGATTCTTGCATGGTGTTAAGATTAGTAACCTTCTCTATCCTTGAATTTGGTACCTTCTCACTTGATAATGCAGTTCTTAATCTCACAATCTCATCGAGAGTAATAATTCTTTTGATCTATTTCTTCCCTGAAAATTAGCATTAGTCAACTTGTAATGACATTACAAAAATCAGCTATCATATTTACATGCTTGAATGAATAAAATTCTCAGTGCATTAGACAGAAAACATACAACTAGAATTTATAAAAAGCAATTAATAAACCTACAGACTCAGCATAGGGTTTAATTACTGCATCAATCAAGAAGCCGGCAATTAACCAACGTAAAACTAGTTTATAGCTTGAAAGAAAGCTGTTTTAAGTAGGATACAGGAAATAAGAGTGTAGCATGGAGCAGAATATTTTAGCTATCGATATTGTAGGTTTGGTGCAATCAGTTTATCAGCCACACCCTCCAATGATACCTAGTTCAGTTTATCAATTAGCACATTGATTTGAGCTTCGCGATTGCCTGTATCACCTCCTAGCTTGTGGAGCTTTTTGTTCGTCCGAAGGCCTCTCTCTGGGCACTTGAGCTTAAATGGCCACAAGAAGTGTGTAACCTCCCTGAAATGTGATCCAACTGTAGCTATCTCGTGCACGATGTCTTCGATGCAAAGAATACCATACTGACCAAGAGCCTATTCCACAGAAATGCAAGTTAAACGTCCATAATGAATGGAGATAACGAAAGTGAAGCAATAAATGCAAAATGAGCAAGTGAATCAAAAGGTATGACATCTATGAAGAAGTAGCACAAAACGAACAGTTGAAACAAATTGTCTTAAGCTAATATAGCCCTTCGATTAGCACATCAGGTTGAGAAGCCTCGAATAGTTCGGGTTGAGCACATGTAATGGTGAATCAAACCTTGCCATTTTCAAAGGTGACAGTAGATTGTGTCATGTCATTTGAATCAATAAAAACATATAAAAAACACTGTACATATATAGATCAGAGTTTATTGCTGTAGTATCAAAAAATTTAGAATGCATCTAACCTGCTCAATGACATTGTTGTCTGTTAGAGGAGCCCTTTCCTTGACTACTTTTCCATGGCCTTTTTTGTAGATAAGATCCTTAATACTTTTCAGGTTGGGATAACTGCAAAGTTGAATAACATCTTAGAAGAAAGAAAATATAATAAGTAAATTTTGCTTTCCTCTGGGATTGAGTGAGAATAAAGGAGATTCTTACCCATAAGTAATGAATGGTTCAACCCTCAATAACATTCTCAAATTTGCTTCATTGGCTTTGAGAAAAACACCATTCAATATCTGTACAAGGCGTAACTTGTTCAGGATTTTCCTTGTTTGTGGATGCATATCCTTTGATCTGAATGCAAGATTGAGTTAGAGCAAAAAAAAAAAAGGCAAGTGTGAGTCCATCCACATTGAACAAGATTAAATAAAGAAGATGAAGTAAAATTAAAGTTATATAACTAACCCATGGATCCGGATAACAAAAAGCAGCTTAGATTTCATGTCTACATTAGGCAACTTCCGAACTTTTAACCTTTGCTTCATCCGAACAAAGTCCAACTCCTGAAAATGACATTATATTAGATAATAAAAAAGAAAAAAAGCATTTTCTATGCAGTATGATTAGATTAACTAACTACAACTAACTTATAAAAAACAGTGTGAAACTATCACATGATATGAAATTAACAAGAGCACTCAGAGTAACAGGTAACTCCGCTTGTGACGAACCAGTCATGACCGGTCCCAAGCCCGGATAAAGGAGGAGGGTTGTGTTAGGTTGCC
>JBBPFP010975659.1:0-27124 GCA_037974795.1 Kaempferia galanga | reverse complement strand
TTAACGAACATGTTTATAAGCCTCTTAACGAACATGTTCGCGAGCCTCTGAACGAACATGTTCACGAGCCTACGAACCAAATAATGTTAAGCTCGAGCTCGGCTCGATAATATTTTCGAGCTCGAAATCAAGTTCGAGCTCGGCTCGTTAACTTAATCGAACGAACTCAAACGAATTTTTTTTCAAACTGAGATTCGAATAGCTCACGAACAGCTTGACTCATTTACACCCCTACTCTCATCCTATTATAGCAAATGTGGCTATCGCCCCTAAGGCATAGTTGAGTTGGTTACTATGCAATAGATGTGTAAAAATAGATAAGGGTCAATTCCTCATGAAGCCGGTAGAAAATACCCTCCCATGTACCGGTAGAAAATACCCTCCCACGTAGCGACCTGATCACAAATGGCTATGGGGCTAACTAAGTGGGGACACTCGGGGCAAATGTGACTATCACTCGATTATAGTTCCAAACAAATCACCTAGGCTTTTTTGTCCATTCTTTAAAATTTGGAGTATTAAATTTCTGTTTTTCTGTTCTTTAAATAACTATCTTCATTAAATTCACAGCGACGATCCACATCATACCACCAAAAAAAAGAGCATGCTTAACAATTCAACAAAACTGAACCACCAGGCTTAAGGTATTTCAATGAATTAATCAATTTTATGGAAGTGTATGAACAAAATAAGTGAACGGAAGTATACAATTTCAAAAGCGTCGTACTACAAGACGAGAGAAGTAACATATGAAGTAGCTGATAGGCTAAATGTTGTTCCTCTCAATAGCAAATATTTTAGAAAAGGAAAAGCAAATCCATTTGATGGCTGCAGCGAAAGAGGCATTCATTTGGTAAGGCTTGAAGTCTGATACGATCGCCATGTGAAAAGAGCAAAATCTGTACTGAGATACAAAAAGGCGCTTGTTCACAAGCTGGATCTGAAGCTTCTCCATTTATGGATGATCCGGTCCTTTAAGCATCTTGAGTTTCTGCATTTGCATTTGATACCAGATAAGAAAAATACATATATTGCAACTCAGTTGTAGATAAATGACAACATTGTAATCTCTATTTTATATACATTAGCCATTTAACCTATTGATATTTTTGTCAATTCAATTAGTTTAAGCATATAAAAAGCTAAACAGCTGAAGATTTGGTTAAAGCAATGATGAGTATGAGTATGATAATTTGTGTAAGAGAATATATTTGAAATGCTAAACATCCAATACAACATAACTATCTTGAGCTCTTGTAGCTAAAATAGGTCTTCAGAAGTTATTGCTTAAACAAAAAAAATATAAGCATCGAAATCTTACTGTGATGAACATGGGAGGATCATCAAGACTAGTACATCCAAGAATGATTTCTCTTCTCAACTTCGTTGTAAGTTTGTGAACCGCACGTAACTGATCATGGCAGAAGAAAAAAAAAGTTTAAGGTGATTATAAAAAGAATAAAAGTTCAGTAGCCACAACTTTACCTCAGATCGAGTTGCTCCACCGATCATGAATATAAAGATACGTTGGCCCATGTTCTTGAGATCAACAGATGCATTCCGAAGTACAGAATCACTACAAATTACGAAAGTATTATGGAAGGAAACTAAAAGAAGAAATGGAATTTTAATTCCTGGAACATCATTGAGAGTTGATGCTGAGGAAATAACAATTACGTCAGTCACATACCTTGAATAGCCATCATCAGAGCACCGACCTTTTGCCCATGTGGCAGTCCTTCTGGATCTCCTGGATTGGGCAGGCTGTGTACCATTTGATGCTGTGGCTTGAGCAGCAGCAACTGGTTCATTTATATAGGGAAACTCATCCTTGGGTAGCTCACCTTTGTTTAGTTTCTCGATTAGCTCCTGAAAGAAAGAAGAAAGAAAGAAAAAATCACAATAAAAATCCAATAGAAAGATTCCAAATTAAAAAAAAACACCTTGAGAATTGGGATATAGAATAGCTCTCTAAAGGTTTTAAAGTAATACAATTTCCATCCCAAAGGAGGAACTCATGAAGTTATTCTTTACTCTTGCATGATCAGTTTGCAGTCATATTGATCTGTGAAAAACCAAGTTTTATAGAAACATTGTAGTTCCATTAGTGCTACCATAGTTTAAAATCTTGTTATTTGTATCCATCTAATCGACAATGAATTGCTAATAACAATATTTCTCAATACCAACTGTTGTTTGATATCCCATTGTTTTTGTTTTTGCTTATATGGGAGTATCTTCTCGATGTGTCATACATATCTACCTTGGCCAACGGTTGGAGACAACTTTTTGTAGTTGTACTTACTGGCCATGATCATATGAAGATAAGCACAAAAGAGAAAGCTCACAAATTAGTAGACTAGAGATAACAGACATTGAAACTTATGAGGTTTGCCAAGATTTACCTACGCGGTAGACCCACAAAGAAACATGAAAACTCGGTACAATGAAGATTTCCCAAAAGTAAATGATAAACTTGATCAAGAGTGTTACTCTGGACATCCATTATGTTCATCAAACAACCTAAATCAGTCACAAGAGCTTCATAGGTGGAAATGCAGATTGCTACATATCACCTCCTAAAAGAAATCATGTTACCTATACAACTTTATGAACAAATGACCATAGTAAAAGTCAATCGAGTAATATATTCCCTAGTTAGTAGTTTATCCAACAGATTTGACTGGGAATCAAGCCACCAAATGACTGGTAAGACCACCAAATAATTTATGTTTTTATGATAGAGCAGATCAAAGGTGATCAACCAAGGAGACTTCACGGATGTGGATGAAAGGTGATCAAAGCACTAGTGAACAAAAGAGGGAAAAAAGGATTTTAAGGAAAAAAAAACTCTTGATTGCATCTTTTTTATGTTCATACATAGACTTCATTTCAATTTCTTAGTACAATAACAAAAACTTAATCATCTTATTAATCTGGATGCATTGCATATCTTATGAGTGAGCTGCACAAATGAGACATCAAGATAAGATTAAAAAAAATGGTTCTATCTGTGGATTCTATGAATACCTCCACCACTGGATAAAAACGTGACAATGCCCAGGTTTCCTCTTCACCACTCTTTTCCTTTCTTGCAGCTTGTTTCTTCTGCATAACAAAAGGCAGCAATTTTAACATCAGCTACAAGAGCAAAAAACGCCTCATATTTTAAATCCATAAGAATGGTTAACTTTTATTTAATTTTCCGAGAAGAAGTTTCATAGAGGATAATATTGCAGGATATATTTTTGTCGCCGAGAAATGTAATTACCTGCTGAACATCAAATTTAAGAGAGAAGTTTCCTTCAGATTTCTTTTTGGAATCTATTTTTCCGAAGTACATCAAGTTATTTACAGCTTTCATATCCTCTGGTGATAATTTTGCCAGCTGAAAATGGTAAGGCAGGCAACAAAAGAATTTCAAATTCAAAGCACCCTAACATTACAAGGATTAGAGCTAAAGGTTGATGAGGCTGCGTTAATATATTTTCACCAGTACATGTTATTCCAGTAGATCTGGATGGAAGAAAGATCCATAACAGTTGAACGCCGCTAGACGGTCATGCTATTGCTATTTATCAAATTTATGAAACTTGGAGCACAAAAATATCAAATTGAAACGATCAACTAGTATTTTGCTGATTAAGTTGGATGAAAGGAAATCAATTGGAGCAAACACCCAAGCAGGAAATCAAGAATGTATACAAGTAATAAAAAAAAATGTATACAAGTAATTATTCTCAGGCTAAGGGGAAAAACTAGTAAAAAATTCATGTGGAGCCTTAAGTTTGGGACATGCATAAAACAAACTATTATTCTTTGACTTGGTACCCATGCATCGGTAAGTTGTGGATGATCAGTTATGCCCAATAGTCTCACATAACATGGACCTGAGCAGACTTTCATCCAGAGCAAGAGGTCTTCGAGTAATGTTTTGTATGTACAAATTTAAATGATACATAAAAGTACAACCACAAAAAGGTAGTCAAGTTCAGAATAAACAATAAAATTCATGTTGAAGCAAAATGGCATAAAAACCAAGAAGATCAAGCAAATTAGTGGAGCATGTTTGATCTGGTCGATTTAGGCTTAAAGGAAAAATTGTGTATTACAAGGCTAAGAAGTGTTTTTTTTATTTGGCTAACAAATACCTACATATTTCACATAAATCTACATATTAGGGTGTGCATAAAGTTCTTAATACAATTGGCAAGCCTTTAGCCTTCCTTTCCCCTAAAAAAATAAAATATATAAACACCAAGCAGCAGTTTACATGTGTTTCTATAAAGTTTAATACTCTACCAACCTGCATCAACTTGATCCCTTTGTCCCCTTCAAACTTCTCAGGGTAAGTGGCTGCATAAATCATCAATAATCTTAATTTACTTTCAGGACTGGCATCCTGCGAAAGATTAATAGAGCATTGAATTGAAGTATACAAGTCTGTTTCACCATACGAGTAATAGATAAGTCTTTACATTCTATTTTCCCACAAGTACACCTAACCTGTTTTGTCCTCAGAAAAGTAATCACTTCCTTTGCCCCTGCATCTCCGAAGACAAGATCTTGTTCTAACTGTCCTATGTCTCTAAGATGCATTTCTCGAATCAACCTATTGATTTTTCCTGCAATCTGAGCAGATTTAGCTAATTAGATAGAGCAAGGTTCAATTCTTCATGCATGACTGGAATAAATCTCGGCAGAATTATCTACAAATGACTAATTAAGTGGAAAGCTTCCTCATATGTAAGAGAAAGAGGCTACTATAGAAACTATGTGCAGATAAAGTCCTGTCCCCAAACTTTTGCTCGCCTTAGTTATTCTTTTATAGCTGTGGTAACTATTTTAGATATAAATTTGCAATACCCTGAACCATCTCATCTAAGAAATAGTACTAGCTAATCAATAATATGCTGCGAGGCAACGAAAAGCCTTTCTCCACAACATCTATATTTTTATTGTCATAGATTATGTCAACCTTTCTCAAATCCAAGAAACATGTAGAACTGTTCAATTCTCTATGGCTTTTGGAGGATCATCCCAGAGGACCACTAATTGAAGAAACTTAGTCACTCATTAGAGACATTTTACTAATTTGTATTGTGTAGGTTTCCATTTCTGAGGCTCTAGAAAGCATCTAGTGCATACAACAACATTATCATTGAGCTTTCGCCCATATAAAATCTTTAGGTTTCTATGGCCAAGCCTATATATAGTTCACTACTGCATTGAATACAGTTCTGTTAAGCTTGATAGAGTTTCTTCCTGGTTCTTCCTCTCCCCTATTTCAATATGACCATCTCATCTGTCAAGCTCAATTGCTGTTCACTCCCAATTGCAATATCTTAGATGGAGATTTCTAAATGAGCATACGAAATGTTTCCTTGAACCTGTCAAAACAATTTTCATCATCTCTCATCAAATACTTCTTGCATTTACTTCAATCTTACTGTCTTAGCCATAACTTCTTGGAAACACTTGAAAAACAACTAAATCTCAAAATCCCTTATCTCCACAAAACTAGTCCTTTTATTTTATCGTGTTTTAATAATACAACACCTAGACCACAGTGATTAACTGGACTGCCAGAAAGGAATTTTTATAAATGATAAACACGAATGAGTGTAACAAATGTGTTAATCAAATATCAATATGAAAAAAAAATGTTTACCTCAACATGAAGAGAAAGCTTTTCAACTTGCTCGTTGTATTGTGGTAAAGCTTGGACTATTTTTTGCAGATCTTTAGTTGAAATCTCACCGCCATCTCTGTGAAATATTTAAAAAGGTTCACTATAATATAATGAAAATCAAATATAAATCCCTGTATAAACTTAATATTAGACTCATAGTCATCCAAACATTTGACAACTAAAGATTGAATATGAAATTAAATCTAATTAACGAATATGAACTACAATGTTGAAATGTTCAATTGTACAAGAAGTATAGAAAAAAAAACACTAAACTGCAGCACAAACATTTATTACCAAAGCAGTATGTTTTAATGCTTCAAGGGTGTGGATTTTATAAATTGCCTTGGCCTTCGTCATGAAAACAACCAAGAGGATAATAAACAAAGATTAAAGAAGACAAAGGCGAGGACCAACATAAAATAATAGTGTTCTTTTTTATACTAATGCTCATTACTATATTATTACTATGTTGTACAAATACTAACGTGAAGGTAAGATTTTAATTTTGAAATGCAGTTAAGGGAATGGATTAAAATCTCATGTTGTGCCAACTGACAGGGTCGAAATTCTTTGTTCCCCTCCCACATCAGGACATGGCATGCTGACAAAATAGATGAGAAGAATGTGAGGTTAAAGAGGTGGAAAAAAATGAGGACTGAAAAAACCCATTTTAGATAGAGCAGATGCCCTATCACCATACATGATTGACTCTACTATTGAAATAGCAATCATCACCAGGGTGAAATCTATAAATCTATATAGTTATGATGGAATCTAACTATAATTTTCCCATAAGTTTCATATGCCCAAGCGGTGTATCTAACTCCTTATAGTGTTTCTAATAAAGTTTCTATCCTCATCTACACTGTGCATGCTATTCCAGAATGTTATAGCTCTAAATGATTGAAATATATGATAGAAGGATCCCATCTCTTCATGCATTTACCTGGAAGTTTGGTGTTGTGCAGCCTTATTCTTTGACTTAAATGTAGACATCTTCTCAAACAACCTTTCACTAGCCTGTCACTCCAATTTGTTACCAAGCAGAAAAACAACTGATACTTGCTACAATATATGCTCACACTTACATCAGCTATATGTGCATAGCGCAATTCAAGCCATATGGGGTCATTATCTTCCAAAAGGGCTTCTTTCTTTTCAGGTGCTGCACCGGGCTTTGCTGGTGCCTGTTGATAATCAAATAAAAAGTAGATACAAGAAATGTTTACAAATAAAAAGGATGAAGAAGTTTGCTCGAGAGTATTTCCTCTGCTAACATTTATTTACCTCATATATATATTTGTTGCCATCCATGTCAAGCAAATCATGACACATTGCATCATATGTCCATTCATGTATATAAGGTGCAATCTTCACCAAAACGCAAATGTAAAAGCATCTCATGTCAAAAATCAAGAGCACTGATAAACAAGCATCTTAGCATTCTAATTTCAACAAGCACATAGCCTTGTACCTGGTCTATTGTCCGATCCACAATGAGTAACTCACATGTCTCCTTTTGAGGGAAATCAGGGACTGAAGATTTATACTTCGACAAGATATCCCAAACAGCTGTAGCAAGCTTTGAGGGTACTAAGTCATGCATATTCTTCGTGTCAGACCCATCCATGGACTTAGAAGCTCGGTACCGCACATAAGGAAGTTCCTAGAAACATATGGGCATAATAAAAAACAATAAAATAATTGTGTTATAAATGGGCAATTAACAAGGGACTAAAAATCTGGTATGTTTCAGTCAACATGACTGACAATACACAATTCACCTTTGCCATCTTAATATAACCATGTATTGCCCATACGAGGTGATACATGCAATGAAGATCAAGGAGAAAAGGAGAGCAAAGGGAAGCATGATCTTGATAGTGAGTCCGGCGTCATCTTCATACGCCTCTTCTCAGACAATAATAATAGAAGGATTCCTGTCGTTGATCGCCTTCTCTATATATCTCTCATAGGCACAAACAAGGAAGAGAAGTTGTTAACAACGGTTATCCATGCACCCAATTCTCCCCTTTATATAAATACCTATAATTTTATCTAATCTAACTCACCGAACCCCTCTTTTACCTTTTAGATAAGACTACACTACTTTGAAAAACTATGTTTCATTCAATTACAAATTGAACACAATTTTCTATTCAAGTTGTTAGGTGTTACAAGAGATCATTGAAGCTCCATTTCATTTGATACAAAAATGAAAATAATATACAGTTTGAAAAAATATTTAAACAAAGGCTCCAAATTGATTCAATTGTTTTTTACCTCTAGTAAGATTTGATTTGATCCTCAAATATTTTTTTTTCAAAGTTATATAGTTTTATATAAAAAATGATCCTTTTCAAAAATACAAATTGTGTTCCAACCTCCAAGAACTGATCCGAATCATTTTGTAGGGTGGGTGTGGGGTTTGGCTAAACAAATTTTAAACATTTCAAATTGATAAACTCATGAAGGGAAGTTCCATTCTCTTTCACCCCTTACTTTCATCTTTTATTTCCTTTCTTGTGCTAGTGAATTTCCAAACAAATTCTAAGGACTTTTAAGTTTGCTAAGATAAGTTTGATTTGTTGATGCACTAGTTTTGAAAAAGCATAATTCCTAGAATCTTAGCCAGGCCAATGGATGTAAAAGGGTTTATTACTTAGATTACTATTTGAGGATTAGGATTAGAGAAATTGCATTGTAATGTACTTATGTGCATTAAATTGGTAAAAGTTTAATATCTTTTATTATCAATTGGAGAAGTAGTGAAACTAAATATTAGTGAAGGTCACCAAATTAAATGGCATCTCAATCAGTGCAATCCATTTGAAGCATTTAGGAACTATTTGTCCCCAAAACAGAGGATGGATTGAGAATTGTAAGCCTCAAAGACCATAACTCAGTTTGTACCTGATGTATTGAAGCTGCTAGTCAGAATGGTGCAACTTCGAACCAGATTAACTGGCAGTGCATTTACTTTGGTATGACATACCAATCCAGTACCAAAGGAGTGTATTCTTATTCAGCTCGAAAAAAGCTGAATACTCCAATTAAACAGAAACCCAGATTCATGTTTGTGAAGTTGGCACACTAGTGGAGTTTTCTCATTTCACAGTGTTGACTGACTAGTAAACACGCAAATATATCAAAAAGAGTATCATATATGGTTTTCAATTTCTACATTCAAGTATATGTTAAAGTAGCTAAAATTAAAGAGTCTAAGTGCAACTGTTTTTTTAGGATGTTATCTTGCAAGACTTGAATATGAGGAGCACACTTGTTATCTCTGCACGCTTGCTTCTAAAGGGTGGTGCTGATCAACAATGTGTACTCCCCTTTAGTTTGAATGTCAATTCTAGAGCAATGAAACTGCCAAAGGAGTTTAGCTTACATTACTCAGTTGTTCAGGCCTGATTTGTTTGCATTTGATAGGGATTAAGCCAAATAACTCTTTTCTTAAAGAAAACATTCTAATCCTATAGCTATGTGTTTGGAAGCTAGCAACATCATGCTCCACATATTTTCTCCCAACTGCTGGAGAGTGTATTCAGATAGAAGAGTGCATTATGAGGAGCCTAAGGAAAAAAGATCTAGTCGCTTCTTTTTGTAAGCCTTTTCATGTTTGGTTAAACTAGGCATTGTCACTTTTCTTTTCAACTTTCCTGCATGAATTTTTCAGGTTCTTCCTTTTGGTTGGTTATCTTTCTTCATGGAGAAAATAAGATAAGATGAGTGCAGTAATGAGATATATGGGTTAAACAAGCTGTAAGAATTGAGATTTAGTAGAGGATAAACATCTCTAAGAATTCATGTGTACCTTCAAAGAAGCAATCGCTGTGGCAACTCGTGTAGCCATCGTAGTCAAGCACTCGTTGAACTTACGAGAATTTTGAGCTGTTTCTCCAAATAATTCTTCAAAAGCCATGTCATGGTCAGTGGTGAACGCCTAAATCAATAGTAGTTTAATTAGGTAAGGAAATTGAGACTGTTTTCTTGAAGGGAAAGGAGAGGGGGAAAATAAGGATAGTAGAAAATCATCTGTAGTTATCATTCTCCCATTGTTCTCCTAATAAAAGTTCCATAAAAGCCACCAGTGTACAATTGGTTCACTTTGAACTTGATACAAGTATTACACAAATTACTAGCAAAATATTCCCCCCAATACAATTAATGGAACTACATGAAAATGGTAAAGTTTACCTGATTATCAATAGCAAAATACTCCAAGTTCATCTAAAAAAGTTTCAAAAAGGGTGAATAAGGTTAAATGAGTATTCACATTGATTATTACATATTATCTATGCATATTGAAAGATAAAATAGTTCACCTCTCTAAGAGCGCCTATACGGGGTAAAAGACTCGTGTCATTCTTAATGTAAGCAATCAAGTCCTTGGGTATAGGTGAGCTAAAGAAAACATATGCCCTGAAATAATAAATATTATTAAAGAAGAGTAATAGAGAATCACTGTTTACTTATAATGGTGTTAAAATTTGTTGTAGATAAAGAGTGAATGTATCTATCATCCTTGGAGTTTGAGGGTATCCAATATATCCCCTTCAATTCTAGTACAACAATAACAACCAAGCCTTATCCCACTAGGTGGAGTCGGCTATATGAATCCTTCTACGCCATTGAGCTCTATCCCCTATTATATCATGAGTTTATTTCTTAATTTAAGGGTATGATATAAATTAATAAAATCAAATAAATCAGAAAATTAAAATGTCTATACATCTAATAACCCACCGTGCATAACAAATATATTGATTCAAATTCATCACATGAGTTTGGGATTATAGAAAATGACAAAGTTGGCTATTTTGGAATTGCAAAGGATACATAGGAGCCTTAAACTCCAAGGAGGTATAATGTAGTTGACCAAAAAAAATATGAAAGCTATAAGCATACTTTCTGTACAAAGGACATCTTCCAGACATGTCAGATAGTAGCATGATGACACTGCAAGATACAACCATATGTGTTAAGAAGCATATATGTAACATCTACAAGAACCTTAAGTAGAAATTTTAGGGGGGATACAAAATAATAACAATATTAAAAAAAAAACTAGAGTGGTATTTATCCTTTCAATTTTATACTACGATAGGATTTCAAACATCTTTTACCATAAATATGAGACTGATATAATTACTTCATTCAGATTCAAGAGCATATTCAGTATTTGTTTGTTCTCAAATGTATTCTTTATAGTGAACTTCACTATATCTCCCAGCTATTCTGACTCCACCTCTTCCATAAAGCAATTCTGACTTATACCATGAAGGCAAAAAATTTAACTTGGATTGATAGAGGCTCAATCACACTTAGTTTTCTTCTTTATCAGATTAATTAGTTCATTACCTGAGGTATGAAAGCATATTTGAGGACCACCAATATTCCTCTATCTAAAGACATCAAGAAAATAAATCATTTAAGAACTAGGGAGAAAAACAATAAAAATCAATCATTTCAATACTAGGAAATCAATCATTAGGCCTAATCTTTCCTGAAAGAGCTATGATTAGGGGAAAACCCCGAGCTCTTATTAAGAATTAAAGTTGGACTAGTGTAAAACAATAGGAGAAGTTAGGGTTTTTCTAAGGTAATATTTCTCAGTAGTCCTTATTTAGCTTATTGGTAGTATAGTGTAAATAGAGCAATTAACATAGCATTCATCATGGAGCTTCCCATGCAAAATTTCCTTATAATTTAGAAAACTGTTTAATACACTCCACTCCTATATTTCCTATTGTTCCTCATTATAGAATTTTAGACTACTATATATCAAGAAATTGCACAATCTTGAAACAGCTGTAACACACCAAAAGTACAAGAGGACAAAAAATTAAAAGTTAAGGATAAACATGGAGCTAATGATATATGAAACAACAAATTTGAAAAGTAGCATGTTTTAATAATGTAACTAAGTAGAATAATTAGAAAAAATAACTCCAAAAACCTTTACTTTTCTTTTAGTGGTTGGATGAAATATATAGCATCCATTGAAGGCAATGGCTCCCTTCTTTTGAAAATATCCTCTACCACTGCAAAATAGAATGTGAAACTTATTTAACCACAACAAATATTATTGATTGTAAGAATTTCAAAAACTTGCATGTAAAGTTTTTCTACAAAAATTCCTTGCAAAAAAGTGTGTATAGTGGATTGCAAGAATTTTCAAAATCATATAAGGACTAGTCACTAACTTCTATGCAATGATATCATACACAAACTTAGATAGCGGTCAATGGAGAGATAAAATCCATATACCTATCCCCTAAAAGTTAGCAAGGCTTGTGCATTGATAATTATACACCAACTCGCATGAGAGTACCAAGTTGGTTGGTACTTCAAATTTACTTGAAAAAGTCTGATGGAAATTGGAAGATCATGTAGTATGATCGTTTGACACTTTTTAGTCAAAACTTTAAATTTTTTGTTTTTTTTTCATGTTCAACATTTTATCATATTTTTCTTTCCACTTTCCCCTCTTTGCTTCCCATTTATCCTCTGGTACTAATAGAGAGTGGTGTTTCCTACTCATCTTTGTCCCTCTATCCTTGTCTTTTTCTCTCTTTTTTTTTATATCAGGTATCTAGATATTACAACCCGACAAATCCTGGAGTAGATGGTCTGGCCTCACATTCCGCCCTCTAAGTAAATCTAAGAAGCACGGTGGCCCCTGATGTGCTGTCCCAACTTCACCAGTAGTTCAATCGTCGTAGGTATGCCCTCCTTGTCTTGCTCCCACACTTCCTAGTCTATTATGTGCACCAATGGGGCAATAATATGTGGTACAAACTACCTCAGTCATGGAGACAACATGGTATAGGAATGTTAGTGTGCATTGTAATGGGAGCTTTTTTCCCACAAACTACATGTGGTATTTTCATGTGAGAAGAACTTGAATGCAAAACCAAGTTTGTATTCCTGCAAAAATTCTTTACTTATCCCTCTTTCCAAAAATGTGAAATAAAAGATGTAAATAAGGTACAAGTTCAGAAGATCATGGCAAGTTTATTACTCTATTTTTGCTTTAGATATTAACAAGATATAGGAGGATCTCCTATGGCAAGTTTAGACCAATCTAGAAGGAGATTCTTCATTATTCCAAAATAATTAGGTTACAAACATTTTGCTAACAATGAGAATCTACCTTAATATTTCCAAATTTCAAATACTAATCCATTTAAGCATAATAGCATAATAGGAAAATTATTAAATTTCTGTCTAGACCAATATTCAAAGAAATTGAAAAGCTCTCATCATCAAACTACAAAACATAAGTAAATGTCAGATTATTGGGAACAATTACAAGTTGAAAAAAATAGTATTGTCTTTCATTTGAAAGTTGTGCACAACTTCAACGAGTTCAATTTTGAAATATTTGATCTAAGATTTCATATGGAAAGTCATATGGCGTTGACAAACATCATAAGTTAACAAAAGGTGTACCAACTTGGTTAATGAAACAAATATTTAAAACCTTGCCCCCCAAACACCCATCATCTTTCAATGGAAATATTTTATTTCATATTCAAGATTTTTTTTTTGGTGGCTTAGCAATTTCCATTGCCACTGATGTGTCACTTGATTTTGAAGAGGACAATCTCTCGATGGGTGCTCATGAACACCACTCTCAAGATACGCTAGTTTCTAATATGAGGATTAACAATAACTATTGGACTTCTCCCTTTTACATTTCAATTCTCTAAGATGACTTCTCAGGAAATTATTATGCCTAAAAATTCTAATGCCGTCAACTCTAACTCTGATTGTGAGAGACGAAAGGCATGTTAAATTTCTACTATAATAATAATTGCACTATCATTGATAAAGGAAAGAAGAGTAGGTCCCACCAGATTATTTGGATTTTTCAATCACTCTAGCAATTAAGGTCTTATGTGGATTTTTCTATAGGAACACAAAAATTAGTTTGAAGAGAACTATATTTTCTATCATGATATCTATTGTTGCATATGTCATCCAATGCCTCAATCTGAATATCTTATCCAGCAATTATGAATTTACAAAACAGGATGGCTATTTTTGCAGCATCACTACAACTTGTGCCATCAAGAATCTATATGGAAAGTTTATGGAAACATGATTGACTGGATAACCATAATTCCTCATAACCATAATTCCACCATACTTAACACTCTATTGGATGGTTGAATTGGTTCAATATGGAGAGAACGCAACAACACGAATGTTAACCCCTCATCCAACTATTCCTACCAAATCTTTGAAGTAATGGCATGGGTTAATCACCTTATAACTTCTGTGAATTTCACAGAGGACGTGCTAGAGTTATGACAAAGCCCAGATTAACTTGTTGAATTTCATAACCTCTTCCCAACAATGGTCAAATTGTCAGACATCTTTGGTGGTGGATTATTTGGACATTGTCATTGATTTTGCATTTATTTTGGTCTCGGTAATGTGATCATCCCTCCTCTCTATCTCTCGTTTATATCTTATTTGAAATTGTTACCTGCCTTTTCTGGAGATCTTAATGATATGGTTCTCCTGCTGTATTCCCCTTCGATTTTTTAATACTATGTATGTGGGTCTCGCCTACCTTAATAGTTTTCAAAAATAAAAAACAAAAGTAAATTTGTAAAGAACAAAAACTATCAGTAGTTTCAAAAAAAAATTTAAATCTAATGGAGACAATCATATTATTACTAAAACAAAAGGGCAAGTAAGATAAGATTTTCAAGCTTTAAAAAGTGACTAAACCTACATGAGATTTCTTGGTTTGTAATGTCTGCCATCTTACAAGAAAAAGACATCACTTTGAGAGTGAATTTGTCCATGATAAGTATCTGCAATATAATCCAATTCAAGTTGTAAGTGCTTAGTACTGTGATGAATTTCTTGCAATATGATTAAATGAAAAAAAGGATGTAAACTTTTTCTGTAAATTCCATAAACGATGACAGAAAAATGTTAATAAATGTCAATTATGAAGAATTCATAAAGGAGTAAAATACAGGTTCGTAGTTTGTCTGTGCCCATTCATAGAGGAGTCAATAGGATGGAAGCAAGCTGGACATATAGTCAAAGTCACTTCCTATGCTTTTCTTGTCATTATGCATATTTGTTGATGACCACTCCGACTAGATATCCAAAATGTACGCTCCAAGTGTATATGCTTGGCTTACTTCCTACCTTTCTCATCAAGTTTGTCATCTCCATTGACGGTTTGAAATAAGTCCCGCATACTTGATTCGGAAATTTGAGCACCACCATAATTGCACATTGTTCATAAGATACAAAACTATCTGTTTAGAAGCCCACTCAATGGATTATCCTTTATATTGACAATATGGTGACTAGTGATGACTTTAAATGTATTAATGATCAGAAAATTCCTTAATGTCTCCTTTGAAATGGACTTATCCGCCTACAAAAAAAAAAACAAATGAAGGACTTAACCGCATTGGGATGCTTCCTTCGGAGTGAATCTCTCGCAACACAACAAGAATCAAGATCTCTCAGAATTGGTAAAACGTGATGAAAATCTCCTTAGAAATGCATTCTGCTGCAGACAAATTGTTAGTGTTTTAGAGTATCTCACCCAAATCAGTCAATTTATGCTTGCCCCTCACACTTCTGATTATGTTGCAGCATTCAACCTTCTATGCTGCCTAAAAATAAATCGATACACTGGCAATTTCGATCAAGCTCCTTTTCACTCTCACTACAAGCATTGACGTTGACTGGAATATTCTCTTGGGGTGGTTCTATTATATCTTTAAAATGAAAGAGACAGCCAAAAAAAATTACTGTATATCACTTCAGCACAGAAGTGGAATACCAAGCCATGGCTAAAACAACCTCAGAGGTGATCTAAAATAACTATAATGTCTACTCAATGACACGGGTCTTGCATCTTCACATCCTATTCCATCTATTGTAATCATGGAAGTGTCGTGCAAAAGGATTTGAACAAAATGGATAAACAATTGTAGCAAAAGGTGATTACGCTCACTCAGCTGTCCCCTCACAGCCCGTTCTCAGGTCATGTGAAGTGAGGTAAATCATGGAATCAGCTTACAAAATGGATAAACAAGAACTAACCTTCCATGGTGTAGTCGAGCTCTTTGTTTCTGCCGATCTAAGCATCTCATTTAAAATTCCTGAAAATAATCCAAGACCAAAATTAAATTTTGTGAATCAGTTAGTAATTTCTCGATAAGGAAGCGAGTAAAGGCACTCACTTTCACGGCTAATTTGACGGAAAAACTTATAATCAGCGTTGACATGAGCGAAGTCCCATTCCGACATCGACATGGTTGGCAGTGTCGTCCCTGTCCTCAGTTTTTTTTTGTTTTTTTTTTTATTTTTCACTATTGGAAGTTGAAGGAGGAAGAACAAGAAGTGAAAGAATAAAAAGAATATGATCATGGCTCATGGAGAGAGAGAGATGGCTCAGCGGAATTGTCGAGCATGTGTGGCTACCAACTCATTTGCACATCACCTCCTATATATTCGGATCCCATTTGTTGCTGCCCTTTCTCTTGTGAGAAAATACTAAATATACATAAAATAGCTCTATTTGGTCAAGAATTTATTTATTTTTCAATAAATTTATTACTGGAAGGGACCGAATGAATCTAAATAGAGATAAATACACTCATTTAGGTTATCGAAGCATGATCGATCAAATATATTTTTCTTTTCAAAAAGGTTAAAATTTTTATATAAATCTAAATAAAAGGATATTGATCATTTTCTTTTTATTACTATTTTTAAACTCGGCAATTGATCAAAGATCCACTTAAAATATAATAGAATGGTGTTTATTTTTAAAAATCAATACACATTTTTTTAAAATTAGCAGTTCTTTTTTCCCTTCCACCCCTTGTCAAGTTTAAATATTAACATTTGACATGCTTTTCCTACAATTTAAAAACCAGTATTACAATCCCGTGAGATGCCAAATTGCACAGAAGGTCACGGATTTATTATTTTTTACGGATATATACCTAATATCCTTTAAAATCCAGCATTACAATTGTATTATTAAATAAATGTCGTACAATAGTGATGCAAATGTAAAAGTCAGAAACTATTGAACATACCAAAATTTAAAAACTATGTAGGAATTTGCATAACCAGGCGAAGCGTCTTTAAATAGAAAATTTATCCTCAATTTGAGGATAAATCCCTTCGCCACAAAGTATAATAAAAAAACCAAATAAATAGCGAAGAGGGCAGCGAAACGCGGTGGAAAGGGAAGGAAGAAGAAGAGCCGCAGCAGCAGCGATGGGGAAGGAACCGACAGATGAGCAGGTGGCGTCGATGAAGGAGGCCTTCAACCTGTTCGACACCGACGGCGACGGCCGGATCGCCGCATCGGAGCTTGGCATCCTGATGCGCTCCCTTGGCGGCAACCCGACCCAGGCCCAGCTCAAGGAGATCGCCGCCACCGAGGGCCTCACCGACCCCTTCGACTTCCCCCGCTTCCTCGATCTCATGCGCAAGCACCTCCGCCCCGAGCCCTTCGACCGCCAGCTCCGCGATGCCTTTCGCGTCCTCGACAAGGATTCCACCGGCAAAGTCTCCGTTGCTGACCTACGCCACGTCCTCACCAGCATCGGCGAGAAACTTGAGCCCGCTGAGTTTGATGAGTGGATCCGCGAGGTGGAGGTCGGCCCCGACGGTACTATCCAATACGAAGACTTCATTGTTCGCATGGTCGCCAAGTGATCCTTTAGGCGTCTGAGCCAGGTGCGTCCAGATCTTCGTTTGCGGATTCCATTCTTTTCATTTAGCTATGCGATCTGATCGTTTGGATCTGATCATAATTGGACCTGTTTAGCTAGAGATCCAAAATTATAGCCCGCCCAAATTCTCAATTATGTTTATGACTAGGGTCTCCATTTTTTTTTTTTTTTTTTTTTTGTGATTGCTGTCTGATCTGTGCGTTTGGTAAAGTCCACCGAGTGTCTGATGAAGATAAATTTCAAATCAACCTTTTTTTTAACTTAGTGTCGTGATTTTTCAAAAAGATGGTTGTTTCTATACTTCTTCACAGACGTATCTTCATATTCTTAGGAAGTCTAGAATTTTTTAGAAGAAAACAAATCTTTCCATACCAACAAATCTTAACATACCAACATAGTTTGATGAATTTGTGCTTCATATATGAAATGATTTACGGATAATTTCTTCTTTTACAAAACTATATTATTAATTTGCTTTAGTTGATTAATGGGTCTCTAAATTTGTAGTTGTTATGTCACTAGTTGATTAAGTCATTCTGGAGCCAAATAATTAAGATATAACTAGTTTGATTCTATTTCAGTAGTTCTAATAAGTTGTAATCTAATGGTACATTTACTTTATTACCCATGACAAGCATATCTTTATCCTCCATCTAAACACAAAGATAAAATTTAGCTTCATGGGGAAGACCCTTATCAGATTTAAAGAATCGACTTATGACTGTTGGGTTATCTAATCTCATTTTTCTCCCCTACCTTCCACCTCTTGTTATCTGGCTGTAGTTCAGTTAGTATGAGTGTCAAAGATCTAGGAGTAAGAAAAAAAAAGGAATGACAACATAGCTAACTGCATATATGATAACTCTTTTTCATTCTTTTTTTCTTATATTTCATCTTGAATCTTGCACTCTAGTGGAGATGGTAAACGATCATTATATCACTGCTCAAATTTTATTTATATCCTCTCATGAGTCATGGCATTAGAAAACTTGGGAATCTTCTAGTGCTTCATGGTCACTATAATGGTGACGAAATTCTGAATAATTTAAATACATATAGTGTTGGCAATAGTTTCAGATATGCTAGTTACCTAGAAACTCAATACTGTTGGCAAACCTGTCAAACAATATGGTTGCATGTAGATGTTAGTCGTTACTTCCACAAAATCTGTGCAAGAAATGTGCCAGGCATTATTACTGATAACATATTTAAGTAATTTGAGGTACTTTTCTCATCCAAGGATGCCCAGAAACCTAGTCAATGGTTATGCCATAGTAATACAAAGTTGTTTGGAGAAATTGCCAAGGATATTCTTATGCTACAGCGGAAGTGCTAAGTGGCTACTTGGAACCCTATCATTGAATTGGGATATCAAAATAGCTCGAGGTCATGATTGTTGTGGTATATAGTGTGTATTGTAGAAATATACACCACATGGGTAAGGCATGTTTGATGTCAGTTCTGGAACAAACAGCAAATTTATGAGATTTGTAGAGCTTTATAGATGGAGTAGATGATCTAGCATAATACCATAAATGTATGCATTGATACTATATCCTGCCAAATACCAACAATCACAACAACAAAACTCATGCCCAAACAATTCCTTTGGTAGATGTATTTTTTCCCCCCAATATAACCATTTTATTGAGTATTTTCATGTAAGGAAAACTTGCCAGATGGAAGTTACAACTTACAACTTTGGCAAGCCTATTAATAAATGGAGTAAACAACAAGAGGCATATACCATTATGTTACAAAAATATATTTGAAAACTGAGATAAATGTGTTGGAGCTTTCTATTCTGAAATCCCATAGTTCCAACGAAAGATTTCAATGGACATATATGAGTTATAAAAATACATGAGGAATGCAAGTTATCTTAACTGTTTAATGTTTATGAACAAAACAAAATTATCTCTGAGAATATAATTGAACAAGTGAATAGACTTAAATTTAAAGGCCATCAGAATATACCAAGTAATAAATAACAAAAGACAATAAAACCCTTGTCCAGGACTCCAGGTTTAATTGTTGATCCCTATTAGGTGGTTTAAGTTTAAGTGCTAGGTATTAATATTAAAGTTTGTGCTATTACTTGACTGTTCTCATTCTTTTGGTTCTTTGCAAAATAATTATCTTCTTTTCTGGATTGAGAAATTTGGCAAGGAAGAAAGGGAATGGGTTTGATTTCCATTATTTGTGAAGCCAATTAAAAGGATGAATTATCTTTAAATTTTTCTTCACATTTTTTGTGTAGTTCGTCTGTGTTTGGCAATCTGGAGATATCCATTGCCCTTCAGTTCTTTATGATTCCTTTCTTTTTCTCCCCTTTCCTCTTCCCAGTTCCTATACAAACTTCCACAGAAGTCCGGATGTTCTATAGTTAAACAATTTAAACGATTAGAGTTGGAGGTGTGAGAGATAGAGAGATTAAATTAAAAATGTAGTAAACATAAGTAAGTGTGATCTAAGAGGTTCAAACCTTATTAGTGATATAGATACACACACTTCAATTCAGTTAACATTATTGCATTAAATAGTTGGGACTAAAATTGTGGATGATAAAACTGTCGTTAAATACTTCCTATGTCTTTCCATTTTATTTATCACACTGCTAAATATTGTAAATTATGTTGTTTAGAATACTTTTATCCTCGAGAAGGTTCAAATATAACAACATCAAGAAGAAAATGAAGCCATGAATCCTGAATATTGAGGGTGCTATATAGATTTTATCTTTGTATTGAATTTTAAAGCTATATTAGTATTGTTCAAAATTTTCAAATCACTTTTTGTTACGTTAAATAAAACTAATCACATTAAAAAAATTTACTGACCTACATATTTTTTTAATTTTGTTTTGGACAAGGATTCAATTGTTTGTATAGCGGGTTGTCATTGTATGCTGGGTTGTCCTGCCGTCATTGAAGCAAAAGGTGATATCGCTCACCATAAGCGGCTCAATATCACCAGCCCCACGGCAAGATACAAGTAAATCACAGGGGACATTTTGCCCTAGCATAGCAATCCTTTGCATGGGGTTGTCCTTGTCATCATGATCATTATTATATCACTCCCAACTACTTGTAAGTGACCCTCAGTTCAACTCTTTATAGAATATAATATACAAATATTTTAAATAATGTTTTATTACATTAAGAAAATTTTTTATCGTGACTCATCGAACTAGACTCCATTGTTTGTCTTTAAACATTCCAATGCCATAATTTGAAAAGGACCACACTGACTGAAATATCAGTTTCATTAGTGAACTGGGAAAATTTTTAGCTTTGGCTGGTGGTATACTATTCATATTAGCCTTCTTGGATGGTAGGCTTTTAGACGAGTTTTCACAGTATTAGATTCCTACTGACTGAAGCCTATTTCTTAATCAAACAACTCTTTCTTCCTTGTACATCTCTCTCTCTCTCTCTCTCTCTCTCTGGTAATACATTAAGACATTTTAAAATCATTTGAACAGCAAACTTCAGGTGCCAAACATATTTATGTTTGTTGTTTTTCTTCATATTACTATACAAGTTAATGGGTCCGTCACAACAACTATAACAACCCAGCCTTTATCCCACTAACTACCAAAATTTCACATAAGAGTTATGTGATACATTTGAATACCTGCATCCTGCTAATATAACATGGTTCAATTTGAGTTACCCCGAGGCAGGGTTGAGTTGGCTAGTGCGGGTTAAGTTGCTACCATATGATAGGGGTTTGAATCTTGGCAGCTGAGGAAAAAAAGCCACTGGCCAATTACAGCTTCATGATTTACCTCTTCACAGATGATCATGGAGCCAACCATGTAGGGTCGCTGGTGTAGGGTGATGGCGGATTCCACCTTTTACTACCATTGTTCAGTTTGAGTTCAAATGCCAACAATATTTGTTCAGAGTTTCTTATCAGTCAATTCATTTTAGGAAGGAGGTAGGTATATTCATGGACATAGATATGTTCAAAGATGACTTTAGATTCTATAAGAGTTGAATATCTTGAGTGGAAGGAGTAAGGGAAGAAGAAGATCAAAGAAAACCTTAATGCAATAAAAAACATTTAATTAATTTGAAAATTACCATTACAAGTATTCAATGGAGGGACATGATTAATCTAGTCGATTCCAAATAGTTGGAACAAGCACAATTTGACGATGATTATTTTTTATTGAATCTACGTGACTCTGCATAATTTTGTATGCTCGTGAAACAATGCTAGTCTAACCTTGTTGCCAGTCTTTTAAGTTCTCTATTTCCCTTCAGTTTTTTTTCTGTCTCTACTTTATGTTTGCTATTGTGGTGTCTAATGTAGTTTTTTTTTTTCTCTTTATATTAATCTGTCATAGCTAAACCGTATAAATAGAAGTATAGTTTTGTTCCATCAAATTCATTACTTCTATGCTGCAATGAAACAAGCATCCTCGATGCTACTCTAAACACACGAAGTATTCCCTCAATTTCTTTGTTTACAACTAACTCGCAGATTTTCTTTCCGAGCGAGAAATTGCATGGAGGACTGGTCATGACTGATGGTTGTGTCGAGTGATTCGTTATATTTTCTTCACCAGTATTACGTCGGACTTGGTTGTTTAACATTATTAGTTTGATTAACATCTTGTTTTGTTGAATGGCTGATGCATTGAACCTGTGCTTGAATGGTTACCATAAAACTCAACCGTGTTGCATTTTCTAATTCTGTTTTGTTTGTAATGAATCTTGCACTTTGAAAAGTATCAGAGTCGGATACAATTGTCGCATTGTCTTTTCTGCATAATTTTTACAAGTGTTATCAAATCCTGTACCCCCGCCCAAGTGGCGATTTGATCACTCACAGAGGGACCTGACTGGCAGGTAGTCCTTCATGACTCGTCCCGTGCATATAAATTTCAAAGTGGATTCTTTTGCCAATTATGAAACAAATTACAATATAGAAAATTTTAGTGGTGTGTTGACAAACCAGAGGTGGTATTGTAAATCATCTGAATGGTATTTTAGTGGCAATTTTTTGAATGGTTAATGGGTTAGAACATGAACGAACATAAAGGCTGATAGTTGTCCTATGGTTGGCATAGTTGGTGTGTCTATGGATGATTGGTTTAATAGATTTTTGAGTCAATTTTTATCAAGTAGAAAATGTTTCTCTGGTGTCTGAACTTGTTCATGCAAAGACTACTGAATTAGGGCAAATATCTTCAATAATTTGTGCCCTTTTAAAGAGTAAGGAGCCTTATTAAAATGACAGTTTCACGTTTTTCTCTAATAAAGCACCATAGTTGTTTAACAGCCCGACTCTTTTTTAGTATGTAAAATTAACGGCAATTCATCAAAAAGTATATTTAAATTTGTAAAAATTTTAAAAGGCCATCAATTAGAATTTTTTAAAGGCAAATCATTAAAAAGTACATTTAAATTTGTAAAAATTTTAAAAGACCCATTTAAATTAGATTTTGTAAAGGATGTAAATAACAGCACCATTATGGTATTAGTTTTAAAAAATTGACATCATAATGATGTTGATGTTAGGATTTATACAGTATGAAAATGATGTTCTTTGAAAGTCATGGTATTGTTCTTTAAATATAAGCATAACATTAGTTGTTAGAGGGATAAAATGAGAAATAAATACATATTTTAAAAAATCTAAAAGTTAGATAGTGTGTTTTTGGAATTTCATAACTTTAGTCAATAGTTGAAAAATTAAATATCAACTGTCGATGGGGTTTCTGGCAGCTGAATTAGATTTTAACTATGATTAAATTTTCAGTGAAATGGATAAAATTAATAAATTAAGAAGCAGAAACATATAATTTAATCGAAGCCTCGTGTCGGCTAAAGTAATCTGTTTTCACGTGGAAAATATTTTTTTAAAAAACCAATAAATATAAAAATATGTAACTTTTTTTTATTTGTTTTGTTATTTTTGACCCTAAATAAATCGAACACTTAATCAAGATCACAGGTCCCGCGTTATCGGATACGCCCATTTTAACCTCCCCTAAAATTAAATACAAATACCAAATGCGCTACCAGCTCAACGACCTGGCCCTCAACTAGGACAGCTAAAATATGGTGTCAACCGGCCCCACTCCAGCATTATAAACCCCAAATGCAAATGTGTTCTCATTTTTCATGAATTTGGTGGGAGACAGCGATTGCTCGCTTACTTCAGAGAACGAGCTGCCACCAACCCTTTCCCCCTCAAACGACAATTCACCTCACCAACCGAAGGATTGAACCGGCCGATTCAGTCCGGTCTAAACCGACTTGGAGGCACCGACACTCCCGTGGTGGTCCCCCGGGAGAGATGACGTCGCACCGACTCATTTTGATTAACGGAGTGAAAAACATTCTTCTAATAACTTGATTATACGTAGCTAATCGGATTATAGCGCTTGGGAGAGCAGTGAATGAGAGCGAAAGAGTGGTTCCCAAGTCTCTCTCTCTTCTCTTTCCCCTTCTCCGCCTCGAGTTTTTGTTCCTTTTAGACGCCAGATCTCCCTCCCCATTTCCTCGATCGATCGATCGCTCTTTGCTGCGCGCGATGGTGCCCACGATGAGGCTGCTGCTGGCGGTGGCGGTGGTGGCGGCGGTGGCGGGTGGTTTGGCGGAGGCCGGCAAGCCGAAGCTGAAGACGTGCGACAAGGGGTGGGAGTGCAGCGGCAGCATCTACTGCTGCAACGAGACCATCACCGACTACTTCCAGGTGTACCAGTTCGAGAACCTCTTCAGCAAGCGCAACGCGCCGGTCGCACACGCCGTCGGCTTCTGGGACTACCAGTCCTTCATCACCGCCGCCGCCCTCTTTGAGCCCCTCGGGTTCGGGACCACCGGAGACAAGCCTACCAAGATGAGGGAGGTCGCCGCCTTCCTCGGCCACGTCGGCAGCAAAACCAGCTGTGAGCCCCCTGAATCTTACTCCCCTTTTCCTTTCTAATATAATTCGATTCTTTGTGGCGTCTACTTTGTCCCTAATACATATTTTGAAAGGCTTATTTTGCTTTGTTCATGTGTATGCATCCGATCTCGAACAGGAGTCTTCGTTAATCTGTTCATTTAAAAATAGTCTGTCCAGATTAAAGTGTTTGCCCTTACAAAATCGCTCAGTTTGCATCTAACAAACAACTAACCTAACCTAATAATCGCTGCTTTGTCCCATTTTCTTATAATGCTTGGATCTGATATATGGCAATTAGTTACCCTAGGTTTCATCAATCCCCTCAGTTAGTGGAAATTGACGTAGATACTCTGTTCTGTGTTGCTTTAACACAATTTTATACATAAATTTTCCTGAATCCTCACAAGTACAATTGATTTATGTATTCATTTGTGTATACAATGATGTTGGTTTGGTTCACTCACCTGTTTGATCAATAATTGAATTTGATATGCAAAACTAAAAACAAACACACACAATTCAATTAAACTCATTATCTGAGTTCATAATACATTATATATGTTGACCAAAAGAGGCAATCTTTTATTACAGGCTTGTACTTAAGTCTTGTCAATGAAATCAATAAACCATTTCCTTGCAGAATCATAAAACATAATTCATCATTGTATTCTTTGTCGTAAATCATAATTCATCATCATTAAACTATATCTGTTCCAAATTTTTTCACTCAGCTAATCATGAATCATAGTTGAATGGGTATGACTTCTTCTCAAGCAAAGTGGGTATTACTTGATACATATTGATGCTTATCGATGCCCTGACTTAGTAGTTTGTGGAAACATATTACTTAGTACAATTCCCTGTCAATCCTTCATCCTCTATAAACAAAAAAAGGAAACAAAATTTGACCAGGTGCTTCCAGAATGAATCTGATTTTTCCTCGTATTGAACTGGGCTGATGAATGAAGAATAGTTGAATGAATTATCCATGTATATTACCTGTTCTATTCATATTAAATTCTATATTAAGCATTTAACGGATTAATCATCTGCTCCAGGTGGATATGGCGTTGCCACTGGTGGCCCACTTGCATGGGGATTATGTTATAATCATGAAATGAGCCCGAGCCAAGATTATTGCCAGAAAGACTACCTCTATCCTTGCATTGAGGGAGCTCAATATTATGGGCGTGGGGCTCTACCTGTGTACTGGTATGCTCAGTCTGAATTAGGCGCAATGATGCAACATACATATTAAGCTTATAGTTTGGATTTTGGTAAAATGACTGCTGATGTATTCTATGACATTTTCAATTTTATTCCAGGAACTACAACTATGGTCTAGTTGGTGATGGCATAAAGGTCGACCTTCTGAACCATCCGGAGTACCTCGAGCAGAATGCTACTCTAGCTTTCCAAGCAGCCATGTGGAGATGGATGACACCAATGAAGAAGAAGCAGCCTTCAGCGCACGATGTTCTTGTCGGGAACTGGAAGCCCACGACGAACGACACCTTGTCCAAAAGGTTGCCAGGATTCGGACTTACCATGAACATTTTGTACGGGGATAGTATTTGTGGCCAAGGCTACATTGATCCCATGAACAACATCATATCACACTACCAGTATTACTTGGACCTGATGGGAGTAGGGCGTGAAAATTCGGGCGATAACGTGGATTGTGCCGAACAAGAGGCTTTCAACCCGTCTTACAAAGCTGCTACCACCTAATTATCAAGCCGTTCAATATTTGTTGAGTGCTCAGCATGAAGTCTCTTAATAAACTCCGTGTCAATTAGTAAGTTGTGCAGTATAAGGTTTCGTTTTGAGATGTGAAGTAAAAGGTATCATGTCAATTGGCTTGCCTACTGTTCATTATATTAATGATTTAGCGATGTATCTCATGTGAGATTTCAGTGTTTGTCCAGTGGTAAAAAAAACCCTTATAAATGCTATATATTCTTCATTACGATATGAAAATTATTGTCGTTGGATTATGTTTCTAGATATGGACTGTGCTGATCGTATGCTTTGCTTTTGCTACATTAGACAAGAAAACAATATCTGACTGAGAAATAATAAGTAAACAGTGTGGATCAAAAGAAATTCACTATGGAAATATTTCCCTAGGGAATGGAATGGAAAGACGAAGAAAATAAAAGTAAATTTGAATAGGAGAAAGGAAAGGAGTGACGCCACAACCTCGCTATCGGACTCGTGGCGAGGCCATGGCCTCGTGGTGAGGTCGCGCACCGCCGAGACGAGGTCACCGCGGGCAGCCCACAACCTCGCGGCCAGGTCGCCTCGCCTGCGAACTCGCGGCGAGCATGGCCACGGCCGGTTGCGGCCCCGTCGTCCAGATGTTGCAGCGGCGAGATGGAGAAGAAGACGCGATGACGACGGATAAGCAGTTAGGTTCGTCCGATTTGAGCGGATAAGAAAATGAGTTAATTAAATTCGATCAACGAAGGAATTTAAAATTCATCTATCCACGTTTTTTCAATAAAAAATGATAAACGTGTAACCGAGAAGCCCAATATCCCTTAATTATGAATCTTATTTTGAGTAAAAATTTCTATAAATAGGTTGCAGTTGGGACTTGAACTGTGGGTAACTGAGAGACAATTACACCCTTACCGCTACACCATAGTCTCGGGGCCATATTTTTTTAATAGAACATAAATATTTGAGCAAAAGGTGGAACCGTCATCAACCCGGCCTCATAAGATTTCAGAGGGAGTAAATCACGATTCAGCTGGATGGGTAAATGGACTGGGGGTCT
>JBBPFP010975344.1:0-14209 GCA_037974795.1 Kaempferia galanga | reverse complement strand
ATTTTATTTTCGACTTTGTAGGTTGATCGATTTCCTGCTAATCGAGCCCTCGCGTTCCAACAACCCTCACCTTACTAATATGTGAAGGAATATTCCTCCACTTGTTTATTCGTGCTCCTTCACTATTGTATGCTTTCTAGATTGGAATATATTCCAAAAATCATGCCTGATACATCATTATATTCATTACATATTCTTACCTTATCATCAAGTTGTCATTTTTAACATAAAAATATATATTCACTGTCAAAAGACTAGCAAATCCCTTTAAGTAAGAGAGGTCGGTGTTATCATGTCTTTTCTGAGCTGATGAAAATATATCTCCAATCTTAGGTAATTGTGGAGCCATAAATTCATAGATGGTTTTAACCTAATTGAATCTACCTAGATGATCAAAATCATCTACTATATCTATAAGATCTAAAGGGACCTTATATGTACTAAAAGAAAATAAGACATAAACAAATATATACAATATGTAGAATTTGACAAATAACAAAACATCATCATTTACTTCTATGTAATTGCCATAACATTTAAGCAACTCCTCAATTCTTGATCATATCATGCTCTAGTTTTCCATCATATCCCAATATTACTAAATAATACATAAAATTCATATAATTCGCAATTAGAAAGTGTATCTGAGAATCTAAAGGTTTGATAAGTTGAATCTCAATTTTTAAATATATTAACTAATATACCACAGATATGTTAGATATCTTGTATGTCTAAGAAAATATTAAAGGGAGACTGTTTAATCATTGCTATGTGGCGTTCATATAAAATAAAATATGTTTCATTTCTTCTTTTCTTTGTGGATGCTTGAAAAAAACTGTTGAAGTGACCTAACACACTATTCCAATGCAATTTCTGTCCTAGATCAACTGACACTTACAATTTTAAAAAATTTAAATTATTGATAATAGAGGATGCCTTTCAGGTTTTCTAAATCCCTGGGTTTCTGAAGTCATACCTTTGAAGATTATTTAACTACAGACGATGAAACTCACGGTCCACTTCCTTGTACCATTCTGAAATAAGATTGTTAACGTAAACTCAAACCCTTCACTCTAGAGCAAATTGCTAAAGTGCGTACGTAGCCTTTTGTAGAGGGAGCCGAGGGCGATTTTGTGGAAACCTTTTTGCAATCACAGAGGTGGGCCATGAGGGTTACACGAAGAGAGAGGAACGAAGATAAATTTTTATCCGAACCATCAATTCTTATTCATAATTACCAATCACTTAAATGTGATTCGGATACTTTAAAATTAGAGAACCCACGGGTTCTTTAGTAGAAAGGGTACAAATGAAATTTTATCTTTTTATTTGTCTTTTAATATTTACGACACTATTATATATTAATAATTACCAATTTCCATCCACGCCTTTTGATGAAAACCTGAAAGAACAATGGTAAGTAACATAAAGCAGCATTTCGGGTACAGGTGTGGGGAAGTGATGGGGAAAGGTCGGCAAAGCTACTGGTTGCTGAAGACGGAGCCGGCGGAGTGGTCCTGGGAAGACCAGCGCTCCAACGGCGGCGTCTCCACCTGGGACGGCGTCCGCAACCGCCAGGCCCTCAACCACATGAAGTCCATGCGCCTTTGCGACCGCTGCTTCTTCTACCCCTCCGGCGGAGGCGCCACCGCCCGCCGCATCGTCGGCGTCGTCGAGGTCGTCAAGCAGTGGTACCCCTCTTCAGCCTCCGACGCCTCCAGTAGCGGCGGCAGAGGAGGAGACGCGGCAGGGGCAGTGGACGTCCGGTCGCTGGGCGAGATGAGGCGCCCCGTCGAGCTCCGACAGATCAAGGCGGAGACCGACTCCATGAAGGGTTTCGCGCTCGTGAAACAGCCACGGCTGTCGGTGGTACCCGTGCCCGAGGGGATCTGGGAACGTATTTGCGAGATGGGCGGCGGATACGGAGAGACGACTGAGGAGGAGGAGGACGAGGCAAAGACGGCGACACCACCACCACCGTCGTCGCCGCCGGCGATCGAATGAATCGAGACCTATCGGTTTCAGGAATTCTGGAAACCCTAGGTTCGCCATTCTCTTCCCAGTCTATAAATCATTCTGGAAACCCTGCATAGGTATAATGTTAGTAAAGATTATGAACAACCTGATTAATCGAGGACCCCATTGAGCCAATACATCAAGATGATGATTCATATCCTCTGGATCTTCAAGTGTCCTCAATGCCACTTCCTGTTACAATGCTAACAGTAGCCTTTAGCCACTAATCGTAACTGGAGTCTTATTAAATATATCTAGATTCCTGAAAAAAAAAATGTATTCCAAATCCTTGTCTTCTCTTGTGTAGTCCATTATAACATAATATGCCTCTAACTCATCTAATGTTTTATTGAAGTTTTGGTACGCGCAGATGAAAGAAGCAGCAATGGAGTAGGGCAACTAATCGACCTCATCAAGCAATGGACTACATATGTATATATCCTTCCTTTTGTTTTGGGATGGGGATATGTATATCCTTTCTTTTGTTTTGGGATCGGGAAATGTCTCATACGGTTATGTTGCATCTTTCTTTTTTGTCTCAAGGATACTGAATTCTCGGTCAATGGAGTGCTGAAGTTTGGATCTTTTCTTGCCTCTCAAATCTTGATAGTGCATTTTTAAATTTCTATGCCTGTTAAGTTCAATAAATTCTAAGTAAAATGAGAATGATTTTTTTGCGAGGCCATCAGTGGATCTTTTTTTTTTTCATTCTTAGTGAATTTGCGTTATTTTAAGAAGTGTTCCGTTAGAAAATGATTTGGAAAGAGAACAAGAATGATAAATGACTTCGCAAACAAATGATTTAGAGAATATGCAAAGTGCCTCATGATCTATGCTTTAGTTCCACATGATCAACATTTGAGTAGTTTAGTTTCCTTTAGATACATAGAAAATACTTGCGAAGAAACTTACAGATACTTCATATAGTAATGCAAATTCCGCTCAGACTAGTTCTGCCACTGGCACTTCTTCCACGCTTTTTATTTTACAAAATGCCTAGAGATGTCGGTGGCTTTACCTGTAGCCCCATTCAGCCTTCCCTGTAAACTAACAAATCTCTATAGCACCAATGGATCACCATCTTGCAGTGCAGCTTCTGCTATTTGTGAGTCGTGCGTTAAAACTTCCATTAGCGACGACATTCAAGGCCTCTCACAGTAACTCAAAAGCACACAAATTCAACAATGACGACCAATAAGATGGGCTGGTAAACACTGCAAAAGCAAGAGTAGAAGCTATCATTTCAAATTTGTCATGGCACGTACCAGAACAATAGGCGTGCAAGATGGTCGCGAGGAACCTTTATCAGGGGCTGAAAGCGTGTGAAAGTGTTCTCCACAAGTTCTTCATAGTCATCTTTACCAATGCCAAGGACTTCGCATGATGGATTTTGTGAAAGGGTGGGCTTTGAATGTTTCATGGGAGAGAGAGCTGCGAGGAGGCCATGCACAGCTGGAGGAAAAATTTCTCCGGTCCCAGGACAAGTTGGTTCTGAAAGTTCAGCGACCTGATTGAGAATTACAACATGGTAAAAGAAACGTTCAACATTTAATTCAAATTAGGCTTTACCCATTCTTTCATAGACTACAGGAGAAAAAACTGATTCAGTGATTCACCTTTCCGGGTTGCAATGATCGCAGATAATCCAACAAGTCATTTTTTTGCTCGCCTACAGACGGTTGCATCTGTAACTCAGAATATTTCTTTTCCAACTCATGTAGGTCCTACCATTTAAGAAGACAATAACAAACAATAAATATATATCAATTAAAATACATGCGGCAATTTCCCAAATGGCATACTTCAAATTTATTTTTATCCAAAGGCATATCCAAGTTTCAGAATTCTCAAAAACGCACTTGATTCCAGTTTTACCCCAATGACAAATACTAACTTTTACTTTTCTCTTTTATCTTATTTAATCTCTTATAGTTTAATATCTTTCCTCACCTCTCTTTCCTCTAAAATTAATTATTTAAACTTTAATCAACACTCTAAATTTATTTATTTTTATTTTTAAAACAACAAGCGGTCCTCTTTTATGTTTTAAGGAGGAAGGAATGCTAGTAGTGGGGTGAGTGAAACATTTTGAATTTCAATTGACTTACTGCATTACATGCAGAATTATATTTTATTCTTTTATTAATTTTCTTGTGTAGCACTAAAGGGGAATCTATATTACAATTTGTTTAATGATATATATTGGCACTAAAATAATAATTGATGTTTCTCCAAAGTACAGAAACATTGTGTGACCCTTTTTCTACCCTTCTCACATGCTTTACCCACAATCAACACAAGGGTACTGATTTCTGAAGACCTTGTGGTGCTAGTCTTCATAACCAACTATGGAGTGTTGGTTTCTAAAGACCAGGACTACTATGGTGTTAATCTTCAGAAACCAGCACCACAGTCTATGATCAGAACTAGTACTGTGGTGTTGGTTTCTGAAGCCCAACACCATTGTGGTGCTAATCTTCCAAAACTAGCACCAATGTCGGTTATACTTGGCATGCAACCATAATTTTGCCTACTATCTTCTACTCACTAACCTCTCCCATGCAAGTTTTCGAAAATCCAAATCCCCTATGTCCATCAATGAATTTTGGTCAAAATTTATTGATGGACTTAGAGAGCTTAGATCGGGTTCATTCCAACTCATATAGGTTTCTATGCCAATTAGCACAAGGCTCTAACTTACTAAGAGACTCATGACTAGGATTTCTCACCATATATCCCTTCTACATACTTCACATTTCCATCTCATTGTAAAATTTTAAAAATCTGAGTCCCCTAGGTCTAAAGCTCATTGATGGACCTATAAAGCTATGATCAGGTTCATTCTAACTCCTATGGGTTTATTAAGTGAACTTGAGTCCAAATAAGCCCTTGTTTACTCTTTTAAATCCCTCCCAGTGTTCAAAACAATTTGAAACCTTTAGAACACTATGGTACTGATTTCTAAAGACCAACCCATTGCGGTGTTGGTCTTCGAAAACCAGTACCACAATGTGTGATCAGAACATACAGTGTGGTGCTGATATTTGAAAAGCAGCACCACTTTAATTATTTTTATTAATAAAATTAATTCATTTTCTTAAAAATAAATAAATTTAGAGGATATATAATTTAAAAGAAAAGAGGAGAGAAAAAAAATGTGGAACCACCACATCAGTGGCCCCCTAGAGTCAGTCCCACAGATATGGAGGGAGGTAAGTACAGGTACACAGGTAGAAGGTGCATGGCGGGAACTACCGCAGGCAATGACATGCAAAGGAGAGGAAACAGAAGAGAGAGATTGTTGCGAGAGGGAGGAATGAGAAGAGAAAAAATCAATAGATGTAAAATTGGAATAAGTGCACCTTTTGGGAAGAAAGAAATTTATGTGCGCTTTTGGGCATTTTCAAACTTTAGATGTGCCCTTTGTAAAATTGCTTATGGAGAAATATATGATCCTCTGCTCAAGAACTCTGAAACATTTACTCGTATTTGCAATACCTTCTCTGCAGAAGGTAAGTGAGATTGGAGGTAGCCAATATATTCTTGAACTTGAGGTGTCAACTGTCTTAGATCATTGACACCTTTGCTGATCTTTTCTTGGTCTCGGAAAACACCTTTTCTTCCAAGTGAGTTAGATATTGTAGGAGGCAAATCAACAGATATTTCGAGGCTATTATCATCTTCCATAGTTTGCTTTTTCTCTTTTTTGGTATATTCTTCATGGATATTTAGATTTCTTTCAAGGCACAACCTATGCTCAGCATTGTGCAAAGCATACCTGCAAAACAGAGATAAAATCTCAGTTAAGCTCCAAAGGCAACTAATGAAAGTATGGATGGAAATGTGGGATATCATGGGTTAGTCTAAACCAACTATTTGATCATCTTGAGACTATAAGTAACCAACGGATGAGAAGATCCAAAGGAGAACAGTTGTATAGAGTATAAACAAACTGGAAAATAATCTAACCTCTAGAATTGGACAATAAATTGCACAAAAACAGAAACTAGAAACTAGAAAGTTTTTTTATTTTTTTTATTTTTTTATTTTTTTTTAACTAGAAACTAGAAAGTTATGTGCACTAATTACAATCAATTGGTACTCCTCAAGGAAAGGAGTACAGGTGATGTTAATGCAAGTAAATACCACCTTATGTATGTGTAAGCCTTTTTTTTATTTAGGTGTCCAAGCTTTGCTCGACTATAGATGGTTTTACTTCTTAGTTCACCAACCGAATAAATCGAGAGTACAATTTATGCACACTCAAAAACCCACCTCTAAAATAGTAGTTCCATTTTGGATTCAAATCCTGGTGCTTTAATTGTTCCTCTTTAAGTGTTTTACCAGTGCACCAGATCCGTAGGGGTGGATGTGTAAGCCCTTTTGCTCCAACTTAAGGAGGACGCTTTGTACTCTTTATGGATAAGGATCCAAGACTCTTCATATCCTTAGTTCCCCAACCGTATGGACTAGAGGGAGGGTGCTCATAGCTTTAAGTAAAATTGTAATGTCACAACATGAGCCACACATAAGCCATAGGAATGCAACTGAATATAATGTTTATGAACAATGGCTCAATAAGGGATTATTTATATTTATTTAATATATAAAATAAATATTAAACAAATAAGCTTAGACATTGGTGAACTTAGCCATTAATTCATGAACAACAACAAGAATCAAGCTTTATCCCACTAGGTGCGATCAACTATAATTCATGATCAAATAATTTATAAATAAAATTAAAAATTACCTAAGTTTTGATTATAATCTTATTTCTTTAATTTTTAATTCAAACATATAACAAATTTAAAATACATGCATATTTATAATACTATTGTACCTATTTTATTTTAGGCAAATTACCTTTATGACTCTTAAATTTTTTCAATCGCTTACTTTTCGCCTTCCAACTTTTTTTCTGAGCAAATCAGTCAATCAACTTTTTTAACTGATCACTTGTGACCCATCCATCAAGTTTTTTTTGGAAGCTTGACGAAAACTATAAAGCGTGCTTTCTCCGTGCCTTTTAGAGGGATAAAATTGTCATACTGTGGGTTTTTTTTTATCTTTCACATACTAAAGTCAATATATTGGTGTCTCCCACCTTCTTGATCTTCATTAGATAATCCAAAATTGCTCTGTAAGTCATCATCAACCATGTTTCCATCTAACGTTTCATCAAAAGTGTGTTCAAGTCCTTATCATGACATTTTTACTCGTCTAAAGGGCACGCAGGAGATACGTTTCGTAGTTTTCCGTCAATCTTTCTGGAAAAACTTGATGGAGGGGCCACAATTAGTAACCGGTTAAAAAAGATGAATAGCTTATTTGTTCAGAAAAAAAGTTGGAGGGCCAAAAGTACGCGATTGAAAAAGTTTAAGGGCCAAAGAGGTAATTTTCTCTTTTATTTTTAATCTTATAAATTTTAGAGTTTCAAATTATGGATAAATGTGTTTAAGATAACTGATAATATGTTTCATTTATTGATGAACGATATAACAAAATTATAAGGTCAACTATGTCGCTAATTAGCTTCTATAAAAGTACTTGAGCTCAAGAGTAAGAGGTTTTTAGTGAATAAGCTTGAACAAATGCAATAAGATAAATAAACGAGTTTGAACATCATCAAGTTGCTTGACATAACTTGTTTACAATCCTAATACACTGGAAAGAGCTAAAGTATCAAACTTATCATTGTTTAAGCTTTTAAGGATTTAGGAACACTACTACATAAATAGTTACCTTGATCACATGATTTTGACAATCAAAATAACCTAAGAACTAAGGATAAGAATTTTGTGAGATGCAATACAAATTTGCTTAGTAATGATGAGTAAAGTTAGGTATCTAAACTTCCCAACAGAGTGCAAGTTTATTCTTGATATAAAACACCTTTGCATACAGATATTTTGTAATGGAATTAACTACCCATTTCGAATTCAGTTTGTCACAAACAAATATAGAGAAGTTTAAGTGCAACACATCTTATGCCATAGTTCACAAGCGTACCCTGTCTTCATTGAGGAAATCAATAACTTGAAGATAGGCTCCCAGTAGGCTTCTACAAGGATAAGAAACCGGTAAGATGGAAGTAACCCTAGCACACCCGAATAGTCCTCAGATTGCATTGATTGTATTATCTGGAACATCCTTTTGAATAAGGTTCAATTCTAAAGGTTCTATCTCTTGCACCAAATTTAACAGAATGGCATTCTGAAATCCAAAAATTAGTCATAGTTCTAAAAAGATCAGTTACTCGAAGCTTTAGCATGTAACACTTAATTGATCCATGAAACAACTCTAAGACAAACATAACAATATGTCAAAGCTAATTTAGTAGTCTTATCAACTTTACAAAGGAAATGTACAATTTTAATCTGAAATATATTTACATTCAATTAAGATGCTCCTTAGGAACTATTTTCATGAATGAACCAAATGTGGCAAAAAGGTGATTCGCTCGCCCAGCGCTTCCGCCAACCCATCCCTGGGCCAACATGGAGGAGGTAAATCACGGGTGGCTACTAGCCATTAGTGCAAATGGTTAAGGCATGGGGGAGACATGCTCGGGCGTGCCAAGTTTCGACCTCTTGACCTCATATGACAAAGAGTTTCGACCTCTTGTATATCTCTTGCAAATCTCTATACCATATCACATATTCTGTCCTCATTGACCAACATAGAGTTGGTGTCTTTTACATCAGACGAATGCGAAGTAGAGCAACAAAAACAAATGACAACAGACCTACTTCGCTCAGCGAGTTTAGAAATTTATCGACCTCCTAATTTACCGGAGAATAGTAGAAACGATCACGCCGAGATGAAGAAAATCTAACCTTGGTCGAGTAATTGAGGGGTCTTCTCTCGGATTCAAAACCATCGAAGGGGTTACCGGAGGTGGGCGTGGCTCGGGCTAAGAGGCGAGATTTGGGCGACGACGAACGAGGGAACGGGAACTGGAGCAAACTCCGAGATTGCAGACCGTCGCCTTTGGAAGAATCGACGTCGTCGGGAAAAGGAAAGATCGGGGGAGAAACGCGGTGGCGATCGCCATGGTCCAGCTTCCACCACTGCGTTAACGTCTTCGTCTTTACGACGTGGTTCATTTTTAAAAAACTCTAAACAACATTTTACTAGAGATATTATGATAGTTTTAAAAGTGCAAAAATCAAAAGAGACCCTTAATTTAACAGAAATATCATGTTGGCCCTCTGAAAAAATAGTGCTTTTTGGGGTCAGTACTGATGTAGAAGCTACTAGTTTATACCCTTTGCCAAAGTTAGTTGGTAACTATTATATATTGTAAGAACTATATGCTCGATCATGATTATATTATCTTCATATGTAATGTAATGGGTAGTGCCATAAAGTCTCCATTGTTTAATTTGCCAATTGATATTGTTTTAATAAGGTTATCACTTAAAAAATAAAATTAAAATGATATAAAATTACGGTTGTAGAAACTAAATATTAACTTCTATCATTGTACCTTTACTATATATTTATTAGCTTCTACAATGTATTGCTAGCTTCTATACATGGTAGAAGCTAAATATTATAATTATAGAGGTTAGTAACTTAGTTTCCACATGACCATGTGAATAGATTATGTACAAGTATTTTAAGTAGATCACTTTAAAAAGGCATAATGAGATGCTTATTTGGCTTTAATAGAAAAATAAAATAAAGAGGAAATTTAAAGAGGATCGCCTTCTCGAACTCGGGCTCAGGACGGAGTCGACACCTAGAGCCGAGAACAAACGGAGAAGGTGCACGAGAGAAGCTCACAAGGACCAACGGTTTTATTGATGAAACCAAGAGGGAAGTAAGGCACGAGGATCGCTCGTTCCTACCTTGCAATGCTCATCTGACCAAAAATGTAAATGAGGGACGCCAGCCCATTTTAAAACTCTAAATGACAATTTTTTTCAAATGACATAAAACTCCAGGAAGAAATGAAAATTTCTTATTATACAATGTTCACACTTTTTATTTTTATAAACCTTTATCATGTCATCTAGCTAATTTAAGTTAATATTCTTTGGAGTTAATATTAACATGCCACTTTACGATTCATAATGCAAATTAATGAAATGTTCAACTAACTTGGAAGCAAATATGAAGTTTGCTAAGAAAGAAGGCAATCTCCCTAATACAAATCTTTCTAGGTTTAGAAAGAACGGTTACTCATTAAGCAAATTTTTGAATATTAATCCAAAGCCACTCAATGTGATTAACTAAAAGTGAAGTAAACACGTCGAACACTATTGTGAAATTAGAAAATTGGAGTTAAGTAAAATGTGTTCATATGCGTGAGATTATATACTATTCACCACTAAGCTTTGCCTAATTGAGATGTGCAGAATTGTTTTTTTTTTCTTTTTGAAAATTTAATTAATTTCTTAGAATGTCAATACTGATATAAAATGAAATGAAGAAGAAATTAAAATAGTTTAATCTAATGAATGGGATAATACATCTTAAATAAGATTTATGAGCAATAAAACAAATTAAGAGAATAAGAATCCCTGTAGAAGTTAACTTATCCTTCCAAATCAATCAAGAAAAGAAAAAACAAAAACAAAAACTTTCGTGTTCTTCATTACCTCACAAAGTCTATTTCATCTACTTCACAACTGCAGTGTCAAGCATCGCACAATGAGATTACTCTAAGTCGCCGGATGGTTGACAAACCGGAAGGTAATACGTATCGAGCTGCCAGTATTTGCGCCTCACACCCTCCCATACTTCCTCAGCCAAGCAATCTTTAACAGGCAAGGGAATGAACTGTGTTGAATAACCTAAATTTCCAAGTTCTAATGCCACTAACTGACAGTAAACCACATGGAAGAATGCATTATCGCCGCAGAGACCATTGAAGTAGGAATAGATACCATCAGGTTTCAGTAGCTTAGGAAGATGCTGGTGAAACTGCCTCAAGTCCTCGTAGTATTCTCCGTAAGTGTCGAAAAATATTCCTAAAGAGTGAGCATGGTGGATCAAAATCTTCAAACAGATAAAAATAATATGTTAATTAGCAACGACAAAGGACTGCAGATATTGTAAAGCAAGTATACAACAAAAACACATATGAAGTCAAATCAGTTCAACAGAAATCAATTAGCGAATGTCTTGGCATAATCAGATTCTATCGCAATTCTAGATTTTTAAAACCAAAGCTCCAATCAAACATGAAATATCTGACAATTGTTTTCAATTATCTTCCTTTTTATTAGTTTAGCAGTTCCAAGTTCCTAAAGTTTTCCTGCCATTGACTACTCTCATACAATTGCTACGCTATGGAATATCAAGACTAATGTCTATAAAGGTAGACCTATAATATGCTCACATCTTAACCAACTTTTGGGAAAGGCTTCCAACTTTCCAGGGGGAAAAAGTTCTATGTAAGAATTCAAAAAGAAATTGTGGTACAAGTTAAAAGAAACAAAAAATCATTTATGAGAGCTCAAGTTATATATATATATATATATATAACAACCAGTTGCCAAGGAATTATCTTTGATCACTGCAACCTATATTATGGCAAATTTCCTAAGATGTCAAATCTGAAAAAAGGGGAGAGAAAGAGACGACAATAAAAAAATTTCAGTAGACGGTTCAATCTTCTGTCAGCACCATTGGATATGTTGTTTAATTTATATCAAAATAATAATAATAATAATATACAATGGTAGGGAAAATGTAGTCTCTCCATCTGACCTTTCAGAAATGAGTAGGCATAAAAACCAACAATGCAAACATTGCTCCCACTAATGAAATACTTTTATCTTGAATTGGGGACCTTTAAGTTCAACTTTATCATAGTTTTGCTAAAGGGAATAACTCCCTAATTCACCTTGAATAGGTCAAAATAGGCAGAATTTTTGAATTTTTTTTTCATGGATCATTAGAGCCAATAACAAGCAGTCTATGGCTGATTGATATTAGACACCATCATTTATCTATTTCAATTCTTTTCCTAATCACAGGTCATATATGTACAGAATTAATTGGAACATTGGTCTATAACTGATAGATGTTTCACACTATTTAACTATTGCAATTCTTTTCTTACGTGTGGGTCATGTATATATTAGAGAGAACTAGTTGGGACATTCCTCATGGCCTTAATAAGAATCAAAGACGCTGAAAATCTAGAAATAACTTCTAATGAAAATGGAGATTTTTATCTGCTTCTACTAAGAAGACTCACATCCATGAGGACATTGAGAAAAAATGGAGAGAATAGCCTTAACTTCTGTATTTTACGACATTAAACAGGGAGGAGATATTGTCTGATAGTGGATTGAACAAGAGGAATGGAGAAGTTTGTTCAAGAAATGTACTATTTCCACACTTAGAAGATTCCTACAGAATATAAATAGCAATTATTCCAATTGCATGCTCCTAAGGAACAAATCACCTTGCAAGGGAACAAGATGGCATCCAAGCAATGCCTTGCTCTCTATCTGTTGAGATTGGTGTAAACAGAAGGAAAGAACATATAGGCTTTGTTTACACTAGTACCAAAATATGATCTTAACATCTCAATGCAGATTATTTTAAACTTTAGAATCAATGTTCTGGGGAAGTTTTATGCAAAAGAATTCAAGAGAGCTCTTAGCGGATGATTTCAAAACATACTTCAACATTTCTCTCAGTGAGCACGAAATTGGTAATGGTGTTCTTCAGTTCTATTAATTCACACATCAATATGTAACACAATGAAATCAGTTATTATTGCTCTTTACTGTTGAATTAAACAAGGATTACGAGAATAGAAAACAAAGCAATATTGCCTTCTTTTGGCTAAACAATGCAGAATTGATCAAGAAGAAAAACAACTTACTTACCATCATAAGATTCAAGCTGAGGAAGAACATCCTGCCATCGGCCAAAAACAATCTTCACATTCTCCTTCTCTCCCCATCCACAGCGCAGCATCCTCTCATAAACATCCGGATGCGCCTCCACGATAGTGTGCTCGACGGGCCCGTACCTCTGAATCGCTTCGTCGACGAGCCCCATTCCGAAGCCCACATTGAGCACTCTCCCTCCGCCGCCACCGCCGCAGACGGCCCTCGCGTGCGCTTCCATCAGCGGCCTCTCCCAGGCCATCATCACCGCCTTGCTCTCTGAATCCATCACCTTGTCCTCGCTAAAGGACACTCTCTCCTCAAGGTAGCTCGATCCACCCCCGTCGTCTTGGCGCTCCGCGCGGGCGACAGTCCCCAGGACGAGCTCCGCCTGTATGCCGGCGTTGAGGAGAACGTCGAAGGCCTCCTGGTGTCCGTGCTCCATGGCGAGGTCGCCAGCTGAGAGGTTGGAAGGGGAGAGCGCGTTCCACGGGGCGCCTGCGGAGAGAAGGATGCTGGAGGCGGCCGCGTGACCGTGCAGCGCGGCGTGCATTAGGGGGGTCATCCCGGTAGCGTCGAAGTAAGTGGGGTCTGCTCCGGTGGCTAGAAGAGTGCCGATCCGGGTACAGTCGCCGGCGGCGGCCGCTTCGCAAAGCTGGTCCTCCGCCGACTTCTCCATGTCCGGGTGCGGTTGTTGAGCGACGGCTGACGGACTAACAAAATTAGGGCGCCAATAAGCATATTGGGTTGGTCCAACCCGAGCCCACAAGTATTGAGAGATAGCCTAATTTATGTTTTTTCATGAAATTTTGCAATGACATTTGAAATTACACCCTGCAAATCTTAGCCAATTTATTCCACAAAATTCATAGTAAAGTACCACGATTTAAAGTTTCTTGAGAGATAGCCCCCTAATAATCAAATATTGTCAACTAATCCATCTAAAAAAACATAAATCAGGCTAGCACCGGCAAGTTCACCTGAGTATTTTGTCAGAATCGAATCGATCAAATTGAATAAATTTAAAATTGAACGAAACAAAATTTTTTCAAGCCGATCGAATCTTACTATAAAAATCAAATCAACAGAATCGATATTGACTAAAATGTTAAAATCTTATTCAATTTTAACTTTAAAAAATTTATTTAATTAATTATATTTATAAATAAAAAATTAAATTAATATTCTTATTCAATTTATTCAGTTTAAAGGAATTATAAAATTTAAAACTGCAATCGAACAAAATTAATTAAAAATTAAACTAAATTTTTTTAAAAAAAAAATTAAAAACCAAATAAATCTAATTTAATAAAAGCCTTATTTTAATTGTTTAT